>BLKR01003105.1:0-160940 GCA_011170035.1 Teleogryllus occipitalis
AAGCGACAGTGTCGACGGCTGCAAGAAGAAAAATTGCACGTATAATTTCAAATCTCAAGCCTCATAATATAAATATATAAAAACGGGTTTATAAGTTTATATTATTATCGGTTTATTACATCACTACCAATGCGTGAACTATTTTTTTTTTATTTCATCGCAAAATATCAAAAAATACTAATACAGCCTTACCAATCCGTTTGAATTCATGTAATTCTGCAATTACAAAGTTAATTGTGAATTAACTTAAATTAATTGAGTAATTTACATTAATTAAATTAAGTTTAAAAAATTAAAGACTATTGAAATATTTTATTGAAGTTTCTCAAGAAAATGTTTCAGTCTATCAGAACGGAGATGGGGAGGTACGCTTTCTCTAATTGTAAATTGGGAGTCAGAAAATAAACGGACGCAGAATATTGCCTGGGACGTGGGAAAATGAATATTACGCAACACTGTCGCTTAATGTCATCATTTGACGACTTTCCTACTTTCGAAACATCAAAATATTTTAGAAGATAACATTATTATTCAGCTTCATTTGTTAGCATAAAGTACTCGATAAATGGATTAAGACGTACTTTTTTCGTTGGGACTCATCAGGGCTCTAACTTATCGCACGGTAAAGAAGTTATTTCGCTCAATGAAAGTAAGTTAAAATTAATAGTTTTTTTACGAACGTGTTTCTGGTGTTTCCATCACCAAACAATTGTAATATCAAAAAACTAGACTATTACCATGCATGCCGCCATTAGTTTTTATTAATCAAAATTTCGAAAAAACGTACTGCTAGCACTTCGGTTAGAACATTATAATATGTAAATTCAGTACATTGTCCATAATCGTTACACTACGCAAAATTGTGTGGAGTGGATAGTTAACGTCAGAAAATAACTCCAGTTACTTGTATTGATATACAGGACTGTTTGGTTAACTGCGCCAGATATACTTTTTTTTTTGTTTTTTGCATTTGTTTATCTTAAGTTAGCCAAACTTATTATATAATAATATGAAGTTAATATAAGAAACAGTAATACAAATTATTAATTTTCAAGTTTTAGCAAATTTCGTGGGATGCAGAAACGTAGACGAAAAAAGATTCACTTAACTGCAGTATGGTATTAACAGATGCTCTTATTGTGGTGACGCGAATTATTAAGAGCATGCTGAACACAGTTATACGAGTATATTATAAATAGGAGACAGATTTTAATGAAATATCATTTTTACTTTCTTGCATACCTACGTATATACGGAGTGATATACGTAATGTAGATAAAGTTATGTAATGTTGCGCGAAAAAACGGTGGATTTTCGGCAGAAAAAAATTCATTGCCGGATCCTAATAACGAAAAAGTGGATAAATGCAGTTGCTTAATTAAAAGAAAAAAGTCCTCTAATATGTGATGTAGCCAGAATTCCTATTTTGTTGGTCCTTGATACCGAAAACTCAATTGCAAGCGAAACGCCCGCCGTCTGTCCGTCTGTGAACACTACTAGCGCTTACACCATGCGTAGGATTTTTTTCAAATTGAAGAAACATCTATCTATCTGTAGTTGAAGATTTGTAATTTTGAAAACCATTCTTTAAAACTTGGGGGTTTTTAGATCATGCCCCAAGGACATTCTAGAAATTTTCTCAAAAGTTTTGTTCAAAATGTTTTCTTTAAATTTATTGTAATAACAGAGCAAAATACACTTATAAAGTGACATAGGTTCTATTTTCACGGTTTACAGGATTTTCAAAAATTGCAAAAGTTTGAATTTTTCTAGCGTCTTCTCACAACTGAAAAAATTGCAAATTTTTTTGCGAAACTTGACCAATTGAATAACAAAAAATTAAACTAATGTTAAAACGATAATAATATAGAAGATGTAGCATTACAATACTATGAAAATCGAAAACAGTACACTGATTTTTGGAAGGTTTAGATACCTGTAAATGCCTTTTATCCAAAAGCACAATTTTTTGGAATTGATCACTTTTATCAATAATCCTGCGATATTTAAGAAGCTATTTAAACAGTAAAAAATAAAAAAATGCCATTACATATTTATGGGCTTTAAGAGTGTAATATAAATATATTGGGGATCCTATTGTATTTTATTTCAATTATCTATGTCCCCGTCTGAAGTTAGGCCTCATGGCAGTTGCATAGGCCAAAGGACGGCCTTGCGAACAACTAGAAAACTCTAGCAGAAACTTCTACGAATCTAATACGAACGATATGTTAGAAAGAATAAAGATATCAAGTTTAGAAATTAAGAATACTCTTCTTATTCCCTTACAAAAGTTCAAAATGTTAGCAACTCTCTGATATTTGGAAACAAAATAAAATCGCCATTTTTGTAAGCTTAAAAAGTCTTCGTACACACCTGTTGAACAAAACATATTAAGTTATTTAATACTGGGTATGAATTCCATTTGCTTTGATTATTGTCTCTAGTCTTTGCAACATAGATTTCAGCAACGTTGCCGTAGTCGCAGGGTCAATTAAACTTCGGTCTCTCAGACCTCTCATGTTAAATATTTTTTTTATTAGACAAACTGTATTTTCTATTTTCAATCCCATAACTGACCACATATGACCTACGGGATCATATGTGATCAGTGAATATTAGGGAATTTAAGACGTGAATGAATTTTCTTTCTTAGTGTTTTAAGGTAGCTATGATCTAGTGGCGCCTCTAGGGTGACCAGATTAGTAGCCAGGGAGGGCACCAAATATAAGAATATTTACCGCTTAAATGTCCGACCTATTTTCATTACTGGACATTTGATTGATGCAAAAGTCTGGTCTAAGGGATCCCAATTCTTTTGTTAATATTCTGTCTTCATAATTCAAGTTTCTGTTGGGTAAATATATTACTTTATTAATGTTAAAAATGGATGACAATATTCATATTGTTTTGTGAAATTTTTAATTTAAAACACGTTTACGAATTCTCGTACAGATCAAAATACAACCAATTTCGCACAGAAGCATTGAGAAACAAATTTTTTAAACACCGTGCTAACATACGTTCCTAACGTGTTTGCAAATGTCAAAATTCAGGCAGACACATGGCGCGGTCGCACATGATTTGTGACCGACGAGTGCAATAAGCTCACATAATTCTCTCTCACTTTCTTCCCTACAATGAAGAAACCATCCTCGTGTTAAAGAGCCAAGCGGCAGCCACAGGCCTCCTGTGTCCAATGCCCTGTTGCCAAATCCTGAGCTGTTGCCACTTGCTCGGTTATCGCTTCCCAGCTAGGATAACACAAATTACACTGCTGGCTTGAATAGCCGTTACAGCTTTCTTTCGGAAAATAAGGGTTTCAGTGCAGCTGGTAATTAGTCGATTCTCAAAAATATTTAATTGAAGAAAGCACCTACCATTGAGCAGTTATTCACTTTCTATTCATCTGACTACCAATACAAACAATAAAAAACCGGTCTTATTTTCTTGTTTTATTGGTAACGGTTACGTAATATATTACAACTTTTATACTACTAACACTTCATTCTTTTAATAAACCTTAAGGGAATGACAGAGACACGGCTGAGAGACAAAAAAATATATAATTATTGAAAAGCAAAACGATATATAAAATTCCACGTCTACAACTGATTTCAAAGTCATTTGTCAGATACATACTCTAATGTACAGAATAAAAAATGAGTAGTGCAGGCTAGGAAAATGAACCCGAGATCTTCAGCACAAGAAGAAGCCACCCAACCAAATACGCTACGATATTGTCCTTGGGCAGGTCACTGCTGTAGTGTTTTGAATATTACAATGTTCTTGATGCCAGAAAATTCTTTCGAAAAATCGCAAAAGCTACTGTTTATTTCAGACAAAATTCTAAATAAAACGTATTTTAAAATTTAATATTTAAAACGATTGCACTTGGAAATAAATCTCCAGCATGTGTATTGGTGGTGTTCGAAAACATATATATATTGTCACTATATAACTCAAACTTTTGCGAAAAACACTCATATTTTAAGAAACGTGCACATGAGATGATTTGAAAGAGTAATAATGAAGAGCAGATTACATTAAGAAAGAAATATGTATAATTATCTTTCGTCTAACGCAGTGTATTCTTCAGACAACGTTCACAGAAGTAACGAATAGTACACAGAAAACTGCCAGAATAGCGAACATTCGTTTCGGTATATTTTTCAGTTTTAGAGGAATATCATTTTGTCACTCAATAGATCTTCATTGTATTAATTGTAATAATTAATTAATTGTATTGTAATAATTTTTTCAAATATACAATTTGTCCGATTTGTTACACACGAGGAAGCTTTAAGTTAAATTTACTATGCGCACGAATAATATGAAACAATTGAATATTTGTAATATTGAAAAATTAAAACTTTGTATGAAAAAAGACTTACAATGTTTTTAAGTACACGTTGCAAAGGTTGCGATAGCTCATTGGCATCGTTACAGTTTTCCCTGTAACGTTACTGACCGCGAGGCCCTAGAGTTCGAGTTCCGACGTTGGCGGATGTTCGACTGTGGTTACATATGTAGGTTGAAAAACTTTGGAGCCGTTTTTAAGAAAAGTTTGAAAATGCTTCCCAGGGACTTCAACTAAATTACCCCAAAATTTAAAGAATTATTTTCAAAATCGCAGGGCCTCGATTCGGGCCAGATCGTTAATGGAAAATTAGTTTTGACAAAAATTCTACGAATAGTTTACACACTAGTGTTCACAGAGAAACAGACAGACAGACCAGGGGACACATGGACGGAGAGACGGACGTTTTGATATAATAACAACACTCTCTTGGCAACTTAAGTCCCCAAAACGTGTAATTCCATTAAATTCTCGACATCGATTTACTGCAACATTACATACATACCTCTCTAAATATTACTTTTGTTACTCCGTATGTTTACGAGGAAGTAAAAATAAATATATAAATAAATACACTTTCACACACCACACAGTAGGTTACCCGCAAAAAAGAATAATTACAGAGCCCGAATTCCTGCCCGTGAGAATGCAGTTCTAATGTTATTACATAAACAGGGGGTCCCACCAACTATGGACCACCCCCACAACTTCTAAACGGTTCAGGATATCGAAATAAAGTGTTTGCTGAATAATGAGGAATCATGGGGCAAGTAACGAGCCGTAGAGAAATTATCTATAATATTTTTAATTTTCGAGAAATATAATCATCTTCGATTTTTAAATGGAACTATATATTTTTATCACCAGCAATGGATAGACCATGAAAAGAGGATTAAAATGATGTATCATTTGCTAATATTTTGATAGTAATTTGAGTATAAAATTAGGCTTTCTGACATGTGATTTTGAATTAAACGGGTAATCGTTGCAACTCTCGTCTTTTGGGGAAGGTGGCCATCACGACGTCTAGACTGTTGCGTCTTGACTGAGAGGGGTGGCAGTGGGGGATAAGAGGCATAACTACAGTAATTCTTAGTGATGGCACAGACATCACACTAAGAAATACCAATTTTGACAATCAGAATGGGAGACATTTTCCATTTATTTATTTGGATTTAACTTGCCTTCTACTAAAATTTCAAAACATTGATCGTTCCAAAGAACGATATAAAAAAAATGGTAGCATAAAGATGTTAATAATAATAAATATCATTTTCAAACTGAATAAGAAGCCAACCACCGTCTCTTCGTTGGTAAATGTCATTTTTAATTAAAATGATCACTCGTCCACTTTGCAACCATACGACTGCTGTTCTTAAATGGAAAAGAAAACTATACACTTCCGTCTTCTGCATTTTCAAGTTTGAGGCAGCACTTGGCGCTATGAAATGAGAAACTCACTAATCAGAATGAACAGTAGCGAATGCAGATATGCATTTTTGTTAAAGTTTGGTAGTTACACTAATAGAACTGTCAAGAGTATTTCAAGTTTTTTATTACTTTGTTCTTCTGGTAGTACGTGTTTAAATAGGAAGTTAATTTACTGTGAATAATAAGAGAAAATGTCTACCTATCTATTATTTGATGAATTAATCAAGATATTACAACGAAAATCTTTAAGAATTCATTCGCCTCCCATATATTAAAGTGATAGTTTGTTTCTGCACTGAGTTCGAGTTCGGTAAATTTAGAAATGACCTTTATAATTATTATTATTATTGTTATTATTATTATTATTATTATTATTATTATTAATTTTATTATTATTATTAATTTTATTATTATTATCGTTTTCGCTACAATATTTTTATTTCGTTTTTTTCGATTATCGTTGATTTGGAATTTCAGAAGAAGAAAAGTTCAACTCAGATGAACAACTGGGAAAAAATTCTCATTCAGATCGTTAAAATTGATGTTTGTTCATATGTTTTTCATGTCAAGATCATGAATTGCTGCAATTACACCTTCATCCTACACGGTCATCTCTCTTACACTCCTCTCTTCACAAAACAGTATCAACGTCGCGAAGGCCACCTTCCCAAAACGGCGACTGTTGCAAAGGCTACCCGTTTACTTGAAAATCTGATGCCAAAAAATCTAATTTTATACTCAAATTACTCTTAAAATACTAACATATGATAAATCATTTTATTCCAATATTCATGATGATAACATTGCTGATGAAAAAATATATAGTTCAATTTAAAAAATCAAAGATGATTAAATTTCTCGAAAACTAAAACTATTATAGAGAATTCCTCTACCAGCCTGTTACCTGCCCCAAGATTTTGCATTGTTCAGCGAAAACTGCAACTCGATACCCTGAACCGTTTAGAAGTTATGGGGGTGGTCCATATTTGCTGGGACACCCGGTATCATATAAACATTAGAAACCCTATGTAACTTGATCGATGATAAATGAAAGCGATTGCTGTATACTAAGCGAATGAATAGGGATGACTAAATACGTCTCGTAGTGGAAACCTCGAAATGTTTACTTTTCATAGCGTCAACTTCGGGTAGCTATATTTTCTTAATTAAACCCCAAAATATCCAAGCAATTATTTCAAATTAAATAAAACTACAATTTTATTGACAATAATACTAACCTGATATGACTTTCTACAAACAATTATAAGGAGATGTGAACTTCTTCATCCTAAATCGTTACTTTTAATTTTAACGATTATGTTAATGTTTGCTACTCAGAGACACGGAGCATGCTCCAAAGAACACAATAAGTAAACGAAATTGAGGATATTATGATTATTATGTCGTAGTAGCTTCATTGTTGAAATGACGACTGATTCTTTCATATGAGATTTTCTGTGTTTCATGAAGATGACCTCGGCGTATACGTATTTCGAAGACGTGTAAACTTCCATGATTTTGACGCGATAAGCGATGACCTCAAACAATCCACTTCGATTCAGAGGGTAGTGTCAAAAATCATTGGCGTGTTAGTGTCGAATGGAAAAGAATGCGTCTAGGAATTGTTCTGAACTTCGAATAATTGAATTTTAAAAACATGTTTATTTGCAAACTTTGCACCTTCATTGAAATTTACTTAACTGCATACGTAAGTTCACATTCCTTCAATTACACATGTCCATAAATAAACATATGTCATTACAATATTATAATAGTATTATTACTTTTTCGCATATTCCATACTGATGCGATATGCTTCGAAAGGCAGCAGACTTACTGGTTAGAATGAAATTTTGAATGTTATAACAATGTATTTCGTATTTGGAACGTGTGAATACTGAGGAGCTGGAAGCTTTAATGTCAATATTTATACGTCAAGACAATTAATGCAAAATTATTGTTTTCTTGTATATTTAATTTGAAAAATTTTCCACAATTTTATATGTAAAGAATTGGCTTCCTAAGGAGGTGGATAAAGGCTTTCTCGAGGGAAAGCGAGTGTTACGATTTATGCTTACAAACTCAGCCTACTTCGCCTTGAAGCGTGTGGAGGAAGGACGCAATTTTCACCGGGAGGTATTTCTGAAAGCCAATTGATGACTCTTTCTTGCTTCCAAGTTGAAGATTGTTCGATAGCCGACTCCAGTAGTATTTTAAAATTTATGCTGTAATTGTTAAACAAATGGAACTTAAAGTATTTAGAATAAAATGAAAAATTAAGGAGCTGAAAACCAGGAATATCTAACCAGCAACAATTTTCGTGGCAATTAATGCAAGCGTTGTGGACGCTTGTCCCCTCCACCCCGTTAGGAACTTCAAATGTATTTGCCGGAGAAACTAAGCGAGCCGTTGCAAAACGGCTTATAGAAAAGCTTAACGTGGGAACTGCCAAAAAAATAGTTGCCATGACATGCTAATTTCTTATAAACACTTACGTATCTCGAAAACGAAAGGAAGCGCTAATCAGATTGCGGAATTTTACATCTCGTTTTAAGGCAATTTTAAAAAAGCAATACGTTTTTTTGTAAAATTTAAAAATTTATAAACAATTTCCAAATTTTGCAATTCTAAAGTGGGAAGGGGTTTCTGATGTCCCAGAACCAAAAACTGCGAATTAACAATTTTGCAACAATTAACAATTTTATAAACAATTCCGAAATGTGCGCTATTCCTTCCGGGGAGTGTCCCCAAATTGTCCCTGATTTGATGATAATAAAATAACAATTTTGACATGAGATGCAAATTAATTGCTTAATATCTAGTTTAATTGTTACTTTAATGATAAATATACAGCTGGTCTTTGAATTTTACTTTCCCTTATTGAAATGGTTCCCTAGAAGTCCTAACGATTCGAGAAAGACAGTATTTTGCATTTTTGCAAATGTAATATACATATGAACAATTGAAAATATGCAATTATAATCGTTTTTCTTATCGCAAAATTCTGTAGTAAACTGGTCATTTGATAAAGTTCATAAATAGCGTTTGGACAAGAATATTGGAATTTAAATATCTATAAGAACGTAATTGTTCTAAAATTAGTGTTATTTTATCTGACATCAATGCAATTTCTTAAAAAAGAATTGTGTTAACAGTGATTAAGTGCTATGAGTTCATATATATTTCAATGAATTTACTTTCATGTTCATTGAAGTGTTTCTTTCATGTATTTTTCATTTGAAAATACTTCCACATCTGAACTGGCGGCGCCCGCCATTTTGTACGACGTAATTTTGTTAGGGCACTCCCCCCTGCGTTGAGATTGGCTACGATGGTTTGTGAGGCTCCGCCTGCGACGTTTCGTCATGACAAGGGCTGTCCAAGCCGTGCAAAAGCTGAACTTAGCCGCAGACGGCCGCGATCAATTTATGTTTCCAGTACTGTACAAACGCATTTTCAAGAAAAAATAGGTCACTTCAATAACGGGGTTTTTAAGCTGTTGTAACCGTAGATTAAACCAAACGTGAAGAAAATCTATCTGTCCAGAAACCAGCTGCTATTGTAATAACCACCATCCCTACGTGACAGGAAATAGAAAACGTGATGATGTCGAAAGGCGCGTCGGTCTCTTCAGATAGAGAGACTATAAGTACACACACCACTATTCTTTTGATATCATGTATTTCATTACTCACATTCGAACCGTTTACTTGTTTTTTTAGGGAAAAACAAAACAGTTACGGGTAGAACATTTCTCGGACAAATACATCCGCTACTTTACGTAGATATCAGCTAGAAACGATAAAAAGTAACTTAGAGAGATATAACATTTGGGTCAGTAAAATGAAAACGAGAAAGATGGGGAAAAGGTAAGTAAGCTGTTTATTATTTCAAATGTAATCGCCGTAACTATTTATATATGTATCACACTGTGAGACAAAATGGTCAATGTCTTCCAATAAAAATGTTTAAAGGTGCATACTGAACAAAGAGAATACCCAGCGTGCACTTCTTCGTCCGAAGCAAATCGACGGGCAGGAAATTATATTCTCAAACGTGATACCGAAAAATTCAAAACTTGAGTATTCCAACAATTTAAATTCAATCTACCAGATATCGCGAATGTGAAAAAAATACGATTCGAGGAATCAAAAATTTCGATGCATTTGTATTCTAGTTACCAAAGTTCCACTGAATTTTTGTACAGTAAAACGCTGTGTGGAGGATAACGTTCATTGATTGCTCCCCAAAGGCACACAAAGGGATAAGACCGTTACGGAAAACCGCCGCTGTAATTTCTTCATCCAAAGTAAATGGTTCCGTGCGTTAAACAAAGAGCTGATTGTTGAACGCACATCGCGTTGGGCTTGCAGTCGTCCCACGCTCCTTCCCCGTCAATCACACGCTCAATTGCAACCTCGCGTTCTTGTGCTGCCCTGTGTCTTCTACGGAGGCCTTCCTCAATTCGGTTCTTCGCATCACGTGCCGGCAAGCGCCGTAAGATCCATTAGGTCGTCGATGAAAGTTCAAAGCGAATCCCCACAAAGCACATAGCGGATAATGGGCTAAAAGGGCGTCGAGAGCTTTTTCTGCCTCTGGCAAACTGGTTCTGACTGATGTTGACCTACGGGGCTTCCCTGCAGGCTGCAAGCGGCAAGCTGTTGGAATTTGCCGATGCTCCAGGGTTGACGGTTGCCATTGAGAATTTTTTGCAAAAATAAATTCACAGTAGGCATACAATAATAAGAGATGATTGTTCAGAGCTTGCAGTGCAGTAATTAATTACCTATGAGAGAAGATTCCTCTTCTCGGAGAATCAGTTCACAATGATTTCTCAATTTTTGTCGCCTGATTTCTTAAAGAGATTCAAAGCGTCTTCGCGAGCAACTTAACAACGATACTCTCATCAGATGAAACAAAAATAAAGGACAGTAATGAAGAATAAATGTTTTAATCAACAGATAGAAGAGAAAAAAATGTCACTTGTGATATTTTTGCAGAAAATCAATATGTATAGTTATTTAAAACACCTGTTTTTTCTTTTCCAACTTCTTTTTCATCTCATCCTCATTAACATCATGATAATCTACAAGTTAATTAGAGATACGTTTCTACAATAAACACATAACAAAGAGTTCCCTTTCAAAACGAACTAGGAGATAATGATGAATATTCAAACAAAATATTAATTCAGATGCGCACAAAGTAATTCATAATACGAACATAATATTAATTCAGAAGTACACAATGCTTGTCATACAATTAACGGGTGTGTAAGGTACAATAAAGGCAAGCGAACCAGTTCGCCTGCAAATATTTATGATGCAGCACTAACTTCCATCTGTTTTTCTAGGTTCTGGCACTGAGTTACTAACACCGCCCAATAAATAAACTTTGGTATCTATTACATAATTAAAAGTCATTAAATATTGACTATCATAAATAATTAAATCTGTATTAGCTATGCACTTAAAGCTTCGCTTCATTCAAACAAAATTGCATCATGCATTAGTAATGACGCTGTTACACGAGGTCATGACGCTTCGTAGTGATTCATCACACGCAACGCAGAACATGTAGAATTTGTTTGAAAATGCAAAAACAAGGCTATAAAACACTTGTCGGAGAATCGCATAAATTAATTTTTCAATCGCCTTGCTTGAATGATTCATGATTCTCCAAACAGAAATATGGATTTTTCCAAACATTAAATTAACAGAAACGAATCTCCATCACTCTGCATGCAGTCTGCATGCTGCAATTTGCATTGCATGAAAACATAATTACCTACATTTCATAGCATGGACGGAAAGATCAATGGAACGCGTCGAGTGTTCAGATTTCTTGTTGCAATTAATCAAGCTACGATAATTTATAATGCATTATCAGGAACGGACAAGATGCAGGAAAACATATTTTAACAACGACTCGTAAATTTAACTTTGTTCAGCTCAGAAAGTTGAGACCACCAACAGACCAGAGGAAAGTATTACACGGTTCCATTACAGCCCACGACCATAAGAGATGTCGTAAAACTAAAAAAAATAAAGACGCCCAGGATAAGAATGAATAAAGCAGTCCGGTCCGAGAAAAGACCGCGTCTGCCCCTGTACCGCATAGCGTTTTCATGTTTTTCTCTTGCACCCCTCCGCGCCCTGAACATCTGGGTTGAAGATGGCTGCGTTGCGACTGCCATCCTTTATTAGACTCCGGGACTGACGAATAGACTCCGTATCGACACACAATGGGAATATTAGGCGCAAAAGCGAGTGAAAAAAGCTGTCATCAATAAATTGAAATTCAACACTGCTTCATCAAACTAGCTTCTTAGTGTTGGTATAGAAAGTCTGACGCTGGCCTAGGATTTTGAAAGAAGCTACACTCGTGGTTTAAATCATGTTACAGAAATAATAAGTTTTCGATGCCACTCTGATCATTCGCTCTTTCTGTTTTTCCAAATTCTTGTGAAATTCTAAGTCGGGATCAATCGGATTCATTGATTGATTGATTTTTCGTGTTTCCGGGCGCGTCAACTGCTTTGGTCATCATTCCCATAAGTGTAGTGCATGTTTCTGCCTCGGGAGATGGCGGTGATATTCCCCCGCTGGATGGCGAGATCCGGCGCTGACCTACCCTCGGTTAGTAGGGTTGCCCCCTAACCAGGACTCTCCAGCCAAGCACCGCCCCAGCCGGGACAACCTCTAAGCTCCCGACCGGTCTCCCGGAATATGTGGTAGTGTAGTGCATGTTAGTGTAAGTATGAGAGTGTAAAGGGAGAGGAAAGGTCAAGGAAGAGGGAGGAACGATCGGGCCCGGTCCGTGGCCCGTTTGTTAGGGTACTACTCCGGCATTCGCCTGGTGTTGATCGGAGAAACCACGGAAAACTACCGATCAGAGCAGCCGGCCGCTACAATTCTCCTCTAGAAAGCGACTGAATTCGTTCTAGCTGAAAAGCTACTGTAGAAAATCCTGCCGCCGTCAGTACTCGAACCTAGGACCTCCCGATCAGAGGCGCTGCAGTGGACATCAATTGATGCACTGAGCTACCGCTCCCGGTAGGATCCATCGGAATTCGGAACCGAGAGCAAAGAGCACCTTTTCCGTGGCCAAAGTAGCAAGCACAAGCGTAGGCCACAGCGAAGACGTTTAATTCAGAGGGCGCTCATTACAAGACACATTTTTGATTCGAGGAAAATTAAATTTAAAAAAATTTAATAAATAAAGTAAGGTTGTGTAGAGAGTACAACTAATTAGAATAATCTGGATGATACCACACCTTACACAATGTTATGTGTTTGAAAAAACTTTATACGGAAGCAAATACCGTGCAAATGTTAATAGAAGTCGAATATCTCAGTGTGCGTTAGAGATAGAGTCCAAATATTAGACGCGAGGAAATACGGATGAAAAAAACACTTCAGGGAAAGCGAGTTGCTAGTTCGGCAACAGCGTCCCTTGATTCTGGATTCTGCGTTGCTCGTAGCTCCGCGGCAGTTTCCATCGAAATTTCTGCTCGCATGGACCGCCGCGGGCGTCTCGCTTGCAACCAAGAGCGCGACGACATGCGTCCAGAGCGCTGACGTGCCTCTGAGCTGAATAGCAGCAGAAACAACAGCCGTACTATTTCGTCAAACAAAAATTGGAAAAGAAGTATGGAACATTAATCAATGCACTTTGTACTTTCTCGCGTACACAGAGATTCGGAGCGTTATATGTAGTGTACAGAAAGTTATGTAATGCCGAGGAAAATGCATTTTAAGATTTGAACGGAAATAAAAGTTTCGGGGACTGTTGATACCGAAAAATATTTTTTTAAACCTCCTCTATCCGTCCATTTGTCTATCTGACTGTCCGTTTGTCATGTACATCTGTCTCATTAAATCGTCGCTCGCGACAATTGTCTTGACAAACCGTTAAAGTAAGTCGATAAATGTAACTGAAGTGAATATTAGTCGACCTACCGTCGACTAGCGGGATTTTCCGAAACCAGGTATCGTCCGTCAGCGGGACACCGCTCCTGCCAGGACAATTGTAAGTCCCCGACCGGTCTCCCGGCATATGTGGTAGTGTAGTGCATGTTAGTGTGTGTGTGTGTGTGTGTGTGTGTGTGTGTGTGTGTGTGTGTGTGTGTGTGTAAGGGGTGAGGACAGGACAAGGAAGAAGGAAAGATCGCGCGCGGTCCGTGGTCCCGTGTTAGGGTACTGCTCAAGCATGCGATCTAGATGAAAAGCTAGTGTCGAAAATCCTGCCGCCTTCGGGACTCGAACCTAGGATCCGGTCAGGGGCACTGCAGTCATGCACATCAGTTGATGCACTGAGTCACCGCTCCCGGTACAATGGATACGAACGCTACTGTCACAGCGAAAGTCATATAAACTTATTTATTGTACACGTCAATAGAATATTTCAATGAAGACTTTGCTTTTGATATTTTTGTGAACTTGCTGTACATTTTATAATTAGTCCGTAAATGTTAAGTGTGAGAATATTTTTTGTTTGTTTTAAATGCACTGCATACACTCGTCATGTCAAGAGACGACAAATCAAGACAAGACACGTTTGTGTACATTACGTCATATGCAATTCAAGACAACCTGTCGGAGGGCTGATCGAAATGAAATGTGAGAAGTAAATCGAAGGTTTCGAAAAGAATAGAATGTGGTTGAAAAGTATGCAACAAACAGTTACGAAAGAAACTGATGAATAAAATATGATTTTTTTATTTAACAAAATGTTAAATATCACTGTTTGTCAATGAGAATATAAGAGAAATCTCATTTAACGATGTTTTATGATATTTATCCTGATTGGTAGGCAACTCAACGTGCGCTTGTATTTGACAGGTACGTGAACTCTCTAAATCAGCATTAGAACCTGCTGAACAACAGTGCACGTTGATTTGCTTACCAATCATGGACAAAAGTCATATAATATCGTTACCAAGGTTTCTCCTATATTCTCATTGGCAAAAAAGGTTAACTTTGCCATTCTGTTAAATATCAAAAAATAATTTTTTCATATACCAATATTTTCTTTAATAAGAGGTTGTTTTGTGGGAAATGGTAGCTTATCAGGTATTTCACAACAAATTCTTCAACAATTTGTCTACTGTTAAGTTCATCATGATCTTTTAATGCTAATGGTACGTTCAGCTGCAACTGATATATAATGAATGAATGTGAATGCCTTATTTTACGTGGTGAGACTTAGGCCATGAGGCCTGCTCTTCCGTCTGACCACACAAATTTCGCTACGCTTCTTTCACCTACTAGGGATGAAAGATTACTTAGGCGACGAAACAGGCAATTTGAATATAGCTCAGAGGCTTCATTTAGGCTTGAGGATCTTTTACATGCAGTAAATTTATTAAAATGAGACAGCCGGCTTTACTTCCCTCCGAAGGAAGGCGAACGAAGGATTTTTCGCCCTTAGAAATCCACGGCTTCGAACCCGCGAACTTGGGTATAACAGCCCGATACGCTAACCGTTACACCATCGCCGCCGAGATTGATATTGACACTGTTTCTCCCATTGATGGCACTGAGATGCGTCGGCGCGGGCACCCTGGTGCGCGTGGCCGCTCCGTGGTCGGCGCCCGGGGGCGGACGCTCCGCTGCAGGGGCCGTCGTCTCCTGGCCGCGACGGCGGCGTCGCACACAGCTGTCCCTGCCCGCCCCCGCCCCGCCCCCTCCTCCCCCGCGCCCTAAGCTGACAGCGCGGCGGAGCATGCGGGTCGCGGCCGCGGGAGGCGGCGCTCGAATCAGGAGGTCACAGGCGGCGCACGTGCCGCGTTGCGACCCACCAGCTCCGAATGTTCTAATGGTATATAAAGATGCAGAGTTTAAAAAGGTCTTGGATTTCGAAATACGTGCATGAAAACAGGGTCCACAATAGTTTGTCCTGAGCTAATTGTGTGTATGTGTATATATATATATATATATATACTCGCTCTATTATTCTCTCTCTCTCTCACACACTCACATTCTTACTCCCTCTCACCCTTTCTCTCTGCCTCTCTCTGACTTTTTCTACCCCCCTCTCTGTCTCTCTCTGTCTCTGTCTCTCTCTCCCTCTCTCATAGCCGTCAACGTTTCTAATCTACTGCTTCTACCGCTTCTTCTCAACCCTTCTCTTGCATGTAGTTAAATACAGAAAATCCTATTTATAACATATCGTGAAACGAACCACATATATATGGAATGAAAGGAAAACTATTTGGGACTTTCTTATTTATGATTTACGTACAAAATTAAAATAACAACATAGTCACGAAAACTCAAAAGCATCGGGATCGCAGTTCCTTTTTATTTTGTACTGAACACCCAGTTAACAGACAAAAACTACTGATTACAGAAATGCAACATAAAGCGTGGTAGCGTACAATAAATGCACCTCATATATGTGTATACTCAATAAGGATCTGTTCCTTAATGAAGATTGGCACAACCCACAAGGACTACTCAGCATTCAATTCTAGTTTCTGAAATAAAAATTCAAAAACCTACATCACAAATTTCTCAACATTTTGAAATTCCAAATCCAATTACACAAGCTCTTCATTTCATAAATGGTGACTTTTTATCATTTATTTTTGGCAATTCTTTCATTTTACTGAATAGGGCAAATTTTTAATGCTTTGCTTAGTCTTTGGTTTAAAATATCATTTAAAATAGTTTTTACTAAAACATGGATGTCATGTTTCAATATTTGGATTACTGGCAATATTATTGTCCAATAACATTATTTAGAGTTTTACAAAAGTTAATATACTTATGAACCATGATCAGATTTGATTCACAATATTTGAGGTTTTCACTCTGATAAATACTTTGTTCCTAATCTCAAAGATTATCAATTTCGCATTCAATACTGTGCTGTAATGAAGGCAAAATGGAAAAAAACTGATTGCTTGAGAATGCTTCGGGGAACGTGAATTGTTAGTTATTAGTCTTGACAGTTAAGTGAGAGATTTATTCGGACAGGTTCAATGATTCTCATGTAGTTTTATTCGCAGAATATTTTTGAAAGTTTTTGACACTCTAAGACTGAAGTGAAAAAACCGGAACAGATTTAGTAGATTGCGGCCATCAAGATGACGTTTCGAGAAAGGGACAAAGTGGAGTAGATCGTGCAGCTCTGTTGGTGAGCAAAGACGGAACCATCGGCGAGGGAGGGAGAAAGAGAAGGGAGGGAAGAGGGAAGCAGCTATGAGCCGCAGCGAGGACAAGGGACGGTCGCACTGGGTTGCGTTCCATCGCTGAGCCCAACTGAGGCCAACGGGTACGTATCGACAGCCCGGCCTCTGTCGCGCGGCCCGACAAGCCTACCGACCCCTTCAGCCTCCGACCTCACCCCGCCCCATCACCCGTCACCTCCGCCACGTCTGCGATCCACTCGCGACACGCGTCCGCCCCGCCCCCGCCTCAACTCTGTTCTGCTCCCGCCCGTCTCTGCCACGGCCACACCGACACCTTCCACCCTCTTCCAAGGCGCCTCCACCTCCACACTTCATCTCTCTCTCTCCTTCTCTCTCTCTTTCTCTCTCTTTCTCTCCCTCTCTCTCTCTCTTTCTCTCCCTCTCTCTTTCTCTCCCTCTCCCTCTCTCTTTCTCTCCCTCTCCATCCCTCTTTCTCTCCCTCTCCCTCTTTCTCTCTCTCTCTCTTTCTCTCTCTCTCTCTTTCTCTCTCTCTCTCTCTCTCTCTCTCTCTCTACCTCTACCTCCATCGTAGGTCCGCCTACACCCATCTTGCGTCCCTCTTCAATGTCCGCGTCACGCTTCAGACATGCCTCCGCCCCGACCCACGCCACATGGGTCACTTCCGACCCCGGATATCCAGCACTCCCTGCCTCGCCCTGTCTTCGAACCTGTAGCCCTCCGCTCTCATCACCTCTCCAGTCCAGCCCTGCTTCCCAGATCCGTCCACATCCGTCTCGCCTTCGACGCTTCCCGCTCCGCTCCATTTCTCTCCGCCCACCTGCTTCACCCTACCCTCATCTAGGTCCACCCTTTCCTACCCCGTTTCATGGCTTTCCAAAACCTCTCCCTTCCCGACCCACCCTCATCACCTCCTCTCTGCATTCTCCCCACCCTGGGCTGGAACGGCATTCCGCCTCACTCCGTCCTTGCGTCCGCCTCAGCCAATGCCCCAATCGCCCCTGGTCCTCCCTGCCTTCCGCTGCCACCGCATTGTCACCGATCGCCCTCCGCCTCGCCCTGCCCTTGCTTTCTCCTCAGCCTCTGGCCCAACCCCGTCCCAGCCCCTACCTGCGCCCTCGCTCCCCTCTCCCGTCTTCGCCGGCCTCTGGTCCTCCCTGCCTTCCGCTTCCCCTGCACTGTCACCGATCGCCCTTTTCGCCCCCTCACACACGCACGCGGAATGCGGGCGCTCCCGCGGGAATTCCCGGCCGCTCTCTGCGACTCCCCGGCGTCGCCACGTGCCAAAAGTACTCTGAAGTACGAGTCACCGACGGCAAATAGATACGATAATTGACAAGGGAATGGTACGGGAGAAATGGGGAAGTATTGTATTCGTTAGTGAAACATGGGAAGTTAAAATACGATGAGAACTCACTTTGATATTTCAATTTTTCATCTATACAGCATTTCGACATACGTAAATATGCGATAGAAATGTCATCTTCCCAATGGGCTTAGAATACACAATGTGAAAAAACTAGGGTACACAAAAATTTAAAGAAAGAATATTATACTGATGGGCTTAAAATACACAATGTGAAAAAACTAGGGTACATAAACATTTAAAGAAAGAATATTATACTAATGGGCTTAAAATACACAATGTGAAAAAACTAGGGTACATAAAAATTTAAAGAAAGAATATTACACTAATTTAAATACATTCGAGTTGTATGTCGCACCATCGAAAAAATTACCAAGACGATAGAACAATGTAAATATGATTCAAACTGTCGAAAGTGCTCTAATGGGACATGAATGTGTGTCTGCTTATTTAGCTCTAGGTGTTCGATTCCCGATCAAGGAGTAAAATGCTTTCAGCAATCTGATGTATTATTTCATTCATTATTACTACTACTTTATGAATTAATTTTTTAAAAAGATAATTGAGAAACCCCATATGTAGAGAAAACAAAGAATATTAATGGTACAAAGAACGTACAGAACAAGAACGATATTGTTTTTAGAAAAGAGCACGCTAGCACAAACAGCATTTTGCTGCAGAAAGAAAGCAGAGACTGAAAAATGCATTTTCATGCATTTATTTTCGTGTCTGCGAACGTTCGTTTTTCGCTCTTCACAAACAGCTCGAGATTGCAAAAGCAACTTCCCGTAATAAAAACATCAACATACATAGACTGAACGTTTGTCGCCCTCAGGCATTTTCATCCTTCTCGTGGCTCCAGTTGCCAGGGATCCTTTGCAACGACGCACGAGCAGCAGAGGGATTGGAAGGTGTATACTTGTGTGTGAACCCCTGGCTCATTAAGCTAAAGTGGTAAACTTGCAGAGAAAAAGTATAATGAAATGAAAAGCACGTTTGTTGTTAGAAAATCGGAGTACAATATGTGATAATTGGAAGTCATAGGTTTGATTCATGAGATAATTAAAAAAATCAAAATATCCGTTTGAAATTACCAAAGCCACGAGATCATTCAGATTGAGAGGGGAATATCAATTTTGAAGAAAATCGGCTGAACGGTTTAGGCGCTGGCGTTGACTACAGATGGACAGCCAGACGTTTTGCCGTCAATCACTTTTTACGTATTAAGAACCAACAAAACATGGATTCTGGCGCCACCACTTGTCAGAGGATTTTTTCTATATTTAGGAACAGGATTTATCCACTTATTAGTTTTAAGAGCCCGGCAAAAACAGTTGTTTGGCCGAAATTTCATTTCCGGCGCACGATTACATAGACGAAAAAGTAAAAACTACTCGTAAGTATGTGGATCCGACGTCCTCCCTGACTAGTCTAGAGGTTTCTATTGATGTATCGTTAATGTAAATCCTTGCGGGCAAGGCATATCTCCCGGGAACTGGGTCTCCTACCGAATGCCCTGCTTCTCGCGCGCGACCGCCCAACAACGAGCCTTGCGAATGTCACAGGGCAAGCGCGAGCGGGACTGAGCCTGGTGGAAGTCGATGGTTATGAAAAGTGAATAGCAGTCAGTGAAGAGTTTATCCCTTGCACAAGAGAATGTTTCTTTCTACAGATACAGAGGCTCATTTGAGTGTTCATAATTTTCGCTTTGAAGATACCAGAGCCGTTCATGAGAGAGGGAAAAGAGAGAAGAGAGAAAGGAGAGGCGACAGAGAGGAGAGAGAATAAGAGAGAGAGGAGAGAGAGGGAAGAGGGAGAGAGAGAGAGAGAGAGAGAGAGAGAGAGACAGACAGACATACAAACAGGCAAACAAACAGAAAAACAGGCAAACAGGGAAGTAGACAGGGTGGAGGAAGAGGGAAGATAGTAGAATCGCTATTGCTATTAAACGTAAAGCAGCAAAGAACAAATTCTGTGCGACACACACAATTAAAGTCACAAACAATCAATGGAGAGCGTTATCAACATTTTGCTATTTAAAATAGTAAAGAAAGCGTCAATGATTTTTTTAAATTAGAAAATTAAATCAAAAAAAGTTAAATTTTAAATTAGAAAGTTAAGTAATATTTCTTTTCAAGTGATACTTAATAGCAAAAGATATGAATGATCAATGTTAAAATACGTTGTATACATTTTAGTATATTCACGGTTCAAACCATAAGATAGAGATTAACACACTCTGAGGCAAGTCTACGAGCTTCAAAAGTTATGAGGACCAGAAGAATATCATACACCCCTTCTTCCTTTGCGCTATGGGATTAAGTATGTCCTTTTATTGATTCTGAACTTTTATTTACTTCTCAACAGAACTTTACACATTGTCACTTCGTCCTTCATCCAGATAAATTGCTCATTTTAAGTCTTAAACTCTCCTTTCAACAAATGAAACACTAGTGTTTGAACAGTATAAATAAAAACGTATTTTTAAAATGTCGACTTATTATACATTTTCATCTGAAAACGTTGTCAGTAGCATTGCATCCAGAGGTGGTGAACTATGTTGAAATTGATTTCTAACTTCCTTCAATAGCAGAGATAGAAAATTTCAAAAGTGACTGCCTTAAAGCATGTTCCTCATTTAATTACTTTTGATTTTTTCATTACCTTATAAACAATCCAACGCCGAATATCATTCTATGACCATTGTCTGTAACTGTTTCCAACAGTGGCGATAATTTAATAAAATAATTAAATAAATTTAATAAAAGCATGATCGTTTAATTCCAATTGGTTGTTGATTAACTTAAGACAGTATCTCATTCTGCTATAGCTGTATTAAAAATAATACTCATTCGAACTATTATCCCAGGGATGTAGCACTCAACATATTTGAGATACTTGGGGCTGTTATTCTAAAACCATGCTCTAAGTATGCAGGTGTCACAGAATAAATATTACAAACAAGAATGTACACAGGTCAAAAAGAATCAATTTTGTCAATGAACACATGGTGGGGAATTTCATATAACGGAGTTACAAATATGACAAATTATGTAGTATATGACAAATTATGAAGTATGTGTCCATTTTGTTAGCTAACTTCTTAAGTACAGGAGCAAATGTCACTTCTGTAACTACTTAGAAAGAAATATATTAAAAAGCAATATATATGGGCAAAATGCTTATTGGCAAAAGATGACCATTACCAACTTCTTTATATACCCTAGAAGTTTTTAACATTTATTCTGTGACGCCGGATACTGATTTGTCATGTCGTTTAGAGGACCTCCCCATCCCGCAGCTACTCTTAAGATCAGGAGCAAATGTCACTTCTGTAACTACATTAAAAGAAATATATTATAAAGGAAAATATGGGCAAAATGCTTATTGGCAAAAATACGATCATTACCAACTCCTTTATATACCCTAGAAGTTTTTAACATTTATTCTGTGACGCCGGATACTGATTTGTCATGTCGTTCAGAGGAGCTCCCCATCCCGCAGCTACTCTTAAGAACAGGAGCAAATGTCACTTCTGTAACTACATTAAAAGAAATCTATTATAAAGGAAAATATGGGCAAAATGCTTATTGGCAAAATACGATCATTACCAACTCCTTTATATACCATAGACGTTTTTAACATTTATTCTGTGACGCCGGATACTGATTTGTCATGTCGTTCAGAGGACCTCCCCATCCCGTAGCTACTCTTAAGAACAGGAGCAAATGTCACTTCTGTAACTACATTAAAAGAAATATATTATAAAGAAAAATATGGGCAACATGCTTATTGGCAAAATACGATCATTACCAACTCCTTTATATACCCTAGAAGTTTTTAACATTTATTCTGTGACGCCGGATACTGATTTGTCATGTCGTTCAGAGGAGCTCCCCATCCCGCAGCTACTCTTAAGAACAGGAGCAAATGTCACTTCTGTAACTACATTAAAAGAAATCTATTATAAAGGAAAATATGGGCAAAATGCTTATTGGCAAAATACGATCATTACCAACTCCTTTATATACCATAGACGTTTTTAACATTTATTCTGTGACGCCGGATACTGATTTGTCATGTCGTTCAGAGGACCTCCCCATCCCGTAGCTACTCTTAAGAACAGGAGCAAATGTCACTTCTGTAACTACATTAAAAGAAATATATTATAAAGAAAAATATGGGCAACATGCTTATTGGCAAAATACGATCATTACCAACTCCTTTATATACCCTAGAAGTTTTTAACATTTATTCTGTGACGCCGGATACTGATTTGTCATGTCGTTCAAGAGGACCTCCCATCTGCAGTTACTCTTAAGTACAGGAGCAAATGTCACTTCTGTAACATTAAAAAGAAATATATTATATACATGGGCAAAATGCTTATGTGGCAAAAGATGACCATTACCAACTTCTTTATATACCCTAGAAGTTTTTAACATTTATTCTGTGACGCCGGATACTGATTTGTCATGTCGTTTAGAGGACCTCCCCATCCCGCAGCTACTCTTAAGATCAGGAGCAAATGTCACTTCTGTAACTACATTAAAAGAAATATATTATAAAGGAAAATATGGGCAAAATGCTTATTGGCAAAAATACGATCATTACCAACTCCTTTATATACCCTAGAAGTTTTTAACATTTATTCTGTGACGCCGGATACTGATTTGTCATGTCGTTCAGAGGAGCTCCCCATCCCGCAGCTACTCTTAAGAACAGGAGCAAATGTCACTTCTGTAACTACATTAAAAGAAATCTATTATAAAGGAAAATATGGGCAAAATGCTTATTGGCAAAATACGATCATTACCAACTCCTTTATATACCATAGACGTTTTTAACATTTATTCTGTGACGCCGGATACTGATTTGTCATGTCGTTCAGAGGACCTCCCCATCCCGTAGCTACTCTTAAGAACAGGAGCAAATGTCACTTCTGTAACTACATTAAAAGAAATATATTATAAAGAAAAATATGGGCAACATGCTTATTGGCAAAATACGATCATTACCAACTCCTTTATATACCCTAGAAGTTTTTAACATTTATTCTGTGACGCCGGATACTGATTTGTCATGTCGTTCAGAGGAGCTCCCCATCCCGCAGCTACTCTTAAGAACAGGAGCAAATGTCACTTCTGTAACTACATTAAAAGAAATCTATTATAAAGGAAAATATGGGCAAAATGCTTATTGGCAAAATACGATCATTACCAACTCCTTTATATACCATAGACGTTTTTAACATTTATTCTGTGACGCCGGATACTGATTTGTCATGTCGTTCAGAGGACCTCCCCATCCCGTAGCTACTCTTAAGAACAGGAGCAAATGTCACTTCTGTAACTACATTAAAAGAAATATATTATAAAGAAAAATATGGGCAACATGCTTATTGGCAAAATACGATCATTACCAACTCCTTTATATACCCTAGAAGTTTTTAACATTTATTCTGTGACGCCGGATACTGATTTGTCATGTCGTTCAGAGGAGCTCCCCACCTCGCAGCTACTCCAGGGGCCGTGGTCTCGCGTCCATCACGGCGAGCGACAGACTGCCCACAGCGCGCAGCCCCGTCGAAGCCGCGTCGCCCGCGTGGCAGGGGCGTGGCGGGGGGGCAGGGGCGATGCGATGCCGGGCGGAGGCGTGCGCCTGCATCTCGCCCCGCGCGCGCTCGCCCATAAATCTCAAGGGTCAACGCGAGGCGACGCGGGGCGACGCGACGCGCGCCTGACGTCAGCCGCAAGGCGGGCGTCTCGCAAGGCTTATTAAGCGGACACCGCGCTGACGCCGGACGCTGGGGGCGGGGGGGGGGGAGGGGCGATGGGAGCTGAGCTGGCCGCCGCCGCCGTCGGGGCAGGTGGCTCGGGGGCGTTAATCACATTGCTGTAATAGGACGTGTGATTTGCGAACTGGAGCTCACGCTCGTGAAGGGCAGAGGATTGCCTTTCGCGTGATTTCTGAGTAATGGTATGAGATCAATTACACGTTGGTGTAATGTTGAAACAAAGCATTTTGATAAAAGTATTTTACGGTTGCAATGTTATGAAACAACGTTAATTGTCAGCAGATTTGCAAACTAACAAATTTGTATAGGTAATTATTTTACATTTATTTTACTATTTGTATAAGTATTTATTTTATTTGTATATGTATTGATTTTACTGTATTAAAAATTTATCTCAACCATTGAGAATTTAGAGACCTCTGTAGGGTAACTATTTGAGGTTCCGAATATATGTTGAACATGTAGTTGAACACTTACTACTTAAACACACTGGTTGATCCATATCGCCATCAGGTTTAAATTACTACAGGGACTCCCAGTCTGGAATCGAAGTGTTGTTAACAGGTATCGTCTAAAATGTATTGATTATTTATAAATTATATTTCATAATAATTTTACATGACACCAATGGAACACTGGCTCCACTTCGCATTAGAAGTCATTTTAGTCTTTTAAACTTTTTTGTGGTTTCTTACTTATATGTTCAATATGCATCCATAATTTCAAATAACTTACCGCAACGAAAATGAAATATACTTCTCATTTTCGTGGGGGAAGGATTTGGAAACTACGTCATGATGATTTGTTATGTTTTGATTTCTATTTTCGGGAATTGGAAGTGTAAAACATGCAATCTTGAAGTTTAGCAGAGAAAAAAGAATTCTTAAGAAGGCGCCTGGTGAGAACAAGACAGCACTGTTACTTTCGTTGCACGTGCACTAAATCTATTTCAAATGTAACAACACCTTTCCGCCATTTTATCTGTGAGGTTATTGGGCAACAGACGGTGAACACGTCTTTAAGCAGTATGCATGTGCAAGCTTAAATAAAAATCACTTCCTAAATAAAGCAATAACTATCACAAGATGAGAAATTCGTACTGTGTGTTAATATTTTATGATATTGCTACTCCCAATGTCATCTTAGCTGCTGATTCATGGAATGATGCATCACCGACCACGAAACACAAACATCACACAAAGAACTGCAGCCTCGGAAAAGACGGCATTAAGCGCTCGTCTCAATACCAGCTCAGGAAATGCGAATCAATATCGGGGGACATAAGTTAAGCACAATGGTGAGTAACGCTCCTCCTATTTATTCTCCGGTCAATTCGGGCGTCCGAAAACCACTCCCGCCGCGGGGGCGGGGGCGGCAGTGGGAGTGGCATGTCGAGGGGGTGTGGGGTCGGGGGGCGGAGAAGCGGCGAGTGAGTTGGGGCGTGAATCACCGCCCGCGGCGGAGGCGGCGGGGGCGCCGGAAGCTGTTCGTAGGTGGAGACGACTGGGGGAACGCCGGACAGCAACGGTGATGGGGGCTTGTGAACGGATGTCGATAGGCGGGGAGTGGCAGCATATACAATGGGGGAGCCAGCGGCTTCGGAAGTGGAGTGGGTGGATTGTCTGGAAGAATTCGGGGGAGGGCACGATCGGCAGAGGTGGTTTGTGTAGCAGAGCGGAGGTGATGTGCGGGGGAAGTGGAAACGTTGAGGACGAAGTTTGCGATGGCACTTCAGCGAGGGAGCAGTGGCAGAAGGGCAGCAGGGGTGGGGAGGTAAAGGCTGGGGACGGGGCGCGAGAGCTGGTCGAGGTACAAGAGGATGGACAGAAGGGGAAGATGGGGGTGAGGAGAAGACTGATCGGTGGAGGGGGCGTGGAGGACGCCCGTAGCATGAGCGGAGGTGGAGGTAAGGGCTGGCGGGGTATTAAAGGCGTGCGCGTGGGAGGCAGCAAAGGAGGAGGGCCGAGGGTCCGTCTGGGGCGACGTGGGCGGCGCGGCGCGGCGGCGCGTGAATCAGCGTCGGCGGGGGCGGGGGCGGGTCGTCCTTCTCCGTTGAGGGGGCGGGGCGGAGGGGGCGTGACCGCAGACGGGGGCCTCCTCAATATCGGCGGCATTCCTGGGCCGCGCCGCAGGGCAGCGCTTGCGGGGGGCGGCGGCCTGGCGCACCATTAGCCGCCTGCCGCCGCTGCGGCCGGGATTCTCCTCCAGCTCCCGGGCTTCTTCAGCGACCGGCTGAGAGAGGTCGGAGCCAGCATCGCCTCTGCCACTGCAGCGGCTCTAGCGGCAGATCCCAGGGTTCGAATCCTGTCGATGAAGGATTTTCAACACTAGATGCGATCGAATTCACTCGCTGTCTGGAGGAGAATTCTAGCGGCCAACCCCACTAGCGCACTGGTTTTCCATGGTTTCTGTGATCAATACCGGGCAAATGTCCGAGTACTCTAACAATTGAACCACTGACTGGATGCGATCTTTACTTGCACTTTCCACTTTCTTCCTCTTCCCTTACTCACATGCACTTAATGTTACGTGCTCTATACTGCCACACATGTTGGGGATCCTGCAGGAAATTCAGGGCTTTTGGAATTCTGAGGGAGATATTTGAAGAGGGAAACTCTTGGAATGCCGACGTGTAGATTTACACCGGATTTCACCGGCCAACTCTCAAGTTAAAATATTCACTACACTAACGGAACTATGACTATAACATTGGAAGTTTCTAGACATAAACTAATCAATCAATCAGCAAACTGATGTCTTAGATCTGTAGACACTGCAAAACCTTGCTACTAAGGTTGCAGATTGATCCAGTTTAAAACAGGTGGACTACGAAGAGGGTTTCTTTTGAAAGGGAAGAACATCTCAAGGTGTCAACTCGTCAGCTGAATGTAATGAGAAAAAATGTAATGAGATTATGCAACTATGCAATTATAATACTTAATTTACCATAATGAAACTATATTTAATCTAGTTTCAAATAATTAAAGCTCATCCACTTCAAGATATATTCAAAATATTTTCATATCTTGTGGTAATAATTTTTTTAAAGGTCGTATTTCCCGACATTACGCATGTATAATATTAATTTCACTGTTTATTCCCAATGCTTATTCTGCATTCCTCATTTCATGTACACCAACTTCCTACCTTCAATTTCACTATTATTGTGGTGTACAGAACGCAGTTCCTCACTAGTCATTCTGCTCTGTTTGCGATATCTCTTCAGCTTCGCCGCTTCACAAGAAATTATTCCTGACGGAAATAGGCTCAAGGTTGATACGGAGGTGCGGCTGCGGAATGAGGGTGACAGAAATAGCAGAAACCGCCTGCGCGGCGTCGCGGATGGAAAGGCAAGCGCAACGGTGGTAGCAGGCGCTGCGGTATCTGAACGTTCGTTTGGGGTGAGCGGCGGGGTGTTATGTGGTGACGAAGGGGGAGGGGTGCTGGGGAAGCAGCAGCTGGATTGGAGAGTGAGAACGGCTGTTAGAGAGGTGAAGGGCTGGCAGCTAATGGCGCGAAGTCCGTCCCTAGTGGCTCAGAGTCTCTTGCTGTGCTCACCACCCCCTTTTCACCATACCTGTCTCCATATCGTCTACAGTAGCTAGGCCTCTCGTAGACCGTATCATCAGTCAGACCATTATGTGGCCCATCTTATACCGTCGTGCGCAATCCTCGTTGGCACAGGATTCGACTGGATTCCGCTGGCTTCGACTGGACTTGACTCCAATCGGGCCGAACCAACCGGACCCGGTTTGCCCCGATTTTACCCGTCCCGTCCCGATCCATTCGGAGCCGTCCCGACTCCATCCAGTTGGATTCGACATCACCCAACTAAATCTCATTCCCATCCAACCTGCTGTGTTTCGACGCATCCTTTTCCGACGCAAATGCACTCAACCAGCCTTTATCATCAGGATTTACTCACTCTTGGAAGTTCTCACGCAAAATTCATAGCTCACGACGCTATATGGACGTTAACTTCACCCACAATATCGAATTCCGAAGGATGATATTGGATATCGATCACTCTTTGAACCACCACCAACACTTTATTTCGCCTTGGTACTATTCCTTCGTCTTGTCACTGGAAATTCTCAATCGCCTCTACACTCTCACTCTATCCAAGAACTCATTAATTTACACTAGGAGTCACATTTTTCAAAATCGTCATAGCTCTCTACGTTCTTGCTTTGACATCCCTTAACACTATACCCAGACTCTTCACCTTCGCCATCTGTTCCGTACTCGGGCCAACCCAATGTACCAGCCGCTTTCAGCCACACTGTAACGACTATCCCATCACCATTCACAGTATCTACGTCCTCCGTCTTCAACTTTTCTGTATTTTGGTCAACACTCTCATTCATTCAACCTCCCATCCCAGTCGCTATTTTACACCTATGTACAAATTCCTCTACTCTAGACTCGCCCCTCTCGCCCCTATCTCCCCATTCCAGTACCTCTCTCCTCATGGCTGTCGAACGCGCAGCCGCCCCTCCCACGCCGGCGCGGCGCGTCGCCTTGTGGCGGCCCCAGCCTCCGAACCCATTCTTGCAGCCCGCCTCCGCCTTAGTCTGAGCCCCGCACCGCACTTTGTCTCGCGTGCATCTCGCGCCGGCTCAGAGGGGCGGTCGACACGAGGGAGGGGGTGGAAGTGGAGAATGTGAAGAGAGCAGACGCGTTGGAGGTAGAGGGAGCGAGACGTGGTGGGCGGGATAGAAGGTCCAAGGAGATGGGCAACGACAGGGATGGGGCCAACAGGCGTGTGTGGCGGTTGGCGGCATGGTGAGGTTAGCGGGTAAGCGAGGGTGGGAGTGTACGTGATTGGGAGCGAGAGGGGACACGCTAATGAGGCAGATAACGCGGTGGTGGTAACGATAAGAATTGCATGATTTGGCAATGCTGTTATGAGAGGAAACGGAACAAGTGGAGAAAATTTGCTGCGAAGCCGCTTTGGCCACCATAAATTCTACATGATAGTCCGGAGCTTAAAACTGGGCACCTAAAGGTGGATAAACTCTATCACATCCATATCTTCAGATCCAGCCATATCACATCGTTCGGAGAAAGGAGGTAAACAGCTTTGGCCTTTAGACCCGTATATGTAGTGTGTGCTGAATGTAGATGTTGAGATCCGGCGCAGACGTACATGTCGACTTGATGAGTTTCTCTCTCTGGATATTCTCGTCAGCGGGGCACTCCTCCAGGCAAGTAAAGCTCTGAACTCTAGACATGTGTGATAGTGTGTTATATCTAAATGTAAGTGTGTCTAAGTGGTGAGGATAGGGCATGAAGAAGGAAAGCAAGATCGAGCGGAGTCTGTGGCCTTTTAGTTAGGATACTGTTCAGGCATTCGTCTGGTAATGAACAGAGTAATCTCAGAAAACGACCAATCAGATCAACTGGCAGTTACAATTCTCCTCCACACAGCAGCTGAATTCAACGTGGCTCTGTAGCTAGTGTCGGGAGTGGAACCCAAGTCTCTCCCGGCCAGAGGCTGCAGAGACGTTGTGAAGCGAGGACGTGTGGGTGGAGTGGTGCGAGAGGGCGTGTGGTGGCGAAGGGTGCCCGCTCGTGGTTGCGTGCGGGCGGGCGGGCGGCGGGCAGGGCACCCGTTCGCGGTTGCACAGGGCTCTTTGATCGTTCACGCGCCGTCGGGCGGGAAGCATTTGGCCCCGCCCCCCGCGTCTTGGGCGCCGCTCGCCTCGTCTCGTCTCGCGCGCGCGAGGCTCCGGGGCCCCGTTGCGGCTTTCCGCCTGGAGAGGCCGCCTCCTCTGGCATAGCCTTCAGCTCTGATGATGTCAACAACAGCGCGCGGAGGAAGGATGGATGTACGCGCGCCTGGCAGGGCCGAGGTTGCGAAAACGAAAGCATGCACCAGGCCGCTCTACACACTTGCATCTAACAATGTCGCGGAATGGTAATTATTGAATATTGATGTAACAAAATCAAAAATTAAGAGAGTTCAACGAAAATGAGGTCCGTCCCATTCTTTTAAATGTTTCTTGGTCAATCCGTGGAAAAAATTCGAAGAAACAATTGCGAGCGAACGTTTATGAGAAAATGGTTTTTAATTGCATTAATTCACAAAATTTCAATGCGTTACGCACAAACTCGTTTCTTCAAAAACTGTACTTGACCTTCTTAAAGAGAAGAGTTTGTTTAAAGTAAAAATCTATATTTTCAATTCTGTAATTTTAAAATCACCAAGTTTACAAAATACAGAGAGTTTGTCGTAAATTAGTCTAGCATTATTTTTTTTAACTATTGTTTTTCAGAAAATTAATGGTATTTTGATACTCCGAAGAGTAAAATTAAAGAAAAAATTAGGAGTATTTTTGATAAAATAATTGTTTAAAATATTGGCTTTAACTTTGGCAGTTTAAAACATTGGCTGCACTTCTCAAAAAAATACTCGAAAACCCCTTATATTTTCGAAAAATTGTAGATGACCTAATTTCAAGATCTGTCTTCAAAGTACATATTTTATTCAGTAAAAATCTCTACCTTCAATACTGTAGTTGTAGAATAACGACGAAAAATTGTAACTTTTTCAATTTCCGAAAAATCATTGTTTTCCACGGGAAGGACACCTGCACCATTCTCTGAAGCGCTCGTTACGCTATCCAAATGTAAAGTTTATTTAAAAAATGGGAAGTCATTTTGAGGGAAGTTTTAAAAATGTTGAGGCTTCATATAGAGTACCGTCGTCTTCAATCAAAATATCCATTTGAACTCAGAGGGCCTCGTGTTCCTATAAATTGAAACAAAAATATCAATTTTGAAAAAAAATCTGCCGAACGGTAGAGGCGCTCGCGTTGACCACAGACCGGCAGACGGACAGATGAACGTACAGACAGATGTTCGGCTGTCAATCGATTTTTCGGTATCCAGATGTCACTGCAGCGCCTCTAACCGGGAGGTCCTAGGTTCGAGTCCTGACGGCAGCAGGATTTTCGACACTAGCTTTCCAGCTAGGTCGAATTCAGCTGCTGTCTGGAGGAGAATTCTAGCTGCCGGCTGCTCTGATCGGTAGTTTTCCGTGGTTTCTCCGATCAACACCAGGCGAATGCCGGAGCAGTACCCTACCAAACGGGCCACGGACCGCGCGCGATCTGTCCTTTCTCTTCCTTGTCCCTTACACACACACTTGCACTGACATGCATTACACTACCACATATTCCGGGAGACCGGTCGAGAGCTTAGAGCTTGTCCCGACTGGAGCGGTGCCCCGTTGGTGGGAGAGTCCTGGTTAGGGGGAAACCCCACTAGCTGACAGTAGGTCGGCGCCGGATCTCGCCATCCAGCGGGGGAAAATCACCGCCATCTCCCGAGAAAAACATGTACTACACTAACGGGACTAATGACCAAAGCAGTTGACGCGCCCGGAAACACGAAAAAATCAATCAATCAATCAATCAATCAATCGGTATCCAGAACCAACAAACCGTAAATTCTGACTATACAACGTCTTACTGGAAGTAATTTACTATAGATATGAACAAGACTTTACACTTTTTCGTTATTTTTTCTGCAATAAGAATTTTTCAGTCAAAAAGTTGCCGTTTCTCAATGCACGATTACACTACTTTCTCTTTTTAAAAAGTAACAGCAAGAAAGTAAAAAGAATCAGAAAAGGTGCGAAATCCTTTTTATGAAAATAACCACTGATAGAAATTTAATAAAAAAGAAAACGCCTTCATAATATCCAATGAAAATATTTTCTTCAGATACTTCGAAGAAAACTTGCTCTGACACCTACCATTCTTAGTAAAAGTTTGCGAGGGTTATGTTGCAAACAGTCCATATAATTAGAATGTTTTGGCATGATATATAGATGGCGTGAGATTTTGGCACGAGATTCTTCTGCGTTTAAACGTTATATTCAACAAACCTCAATAAATGTGTTAACTTTAGAATTGTTTGCTGCTGAAAAGAAACCGCTGTTAAACAAATAAATATAAAAGCAACATTTTAATATTACACAATTTAAATAAAAATGAAGAAAATGTTCCGCAGTCCAGTGTAATCCCATTAAAGGAAAAAAGGTGAATGTAAGTTTCCCAGCAATTATGCTGAGAATGTAGCAAAGTTACTTTTATAATAATAATAATAATAATAATAATAATAATAATAATAATAATAATAATAATAATAATAGTAATAATAGCCATTCTTGATATGCTTGACAAAATCTGTTATATATAGATTGAGGACGATGCTCATATTTAGTAGTCTATGTGAGTAATTTTGAATGTTCATCGTGTTTTCTTAATTACCGAAGATATTTATTGGCGTTTCAAAACGAGATGCCAACAACTGAAGGATATATTTTCTGTAGATATAAACATTATATTTTCTATTAAACTAAGAAAATATTTAGTATCATAATTTGCTTGGATATCCAAAGAACTTTATATTGCACCAATATTTACACAATATAACATGCTAGAGATCCAATTCTATATTCTGTGAATAAAAATTATGAATAACGATTATTCATAAAAACATGTCTTCCTCCTCTATGAATAACTCTTTTCCTCTCAACATTTTTTAACGTGCGGTTCTTTATCATTCTTTGAATTAAATTAAAACTAACGAGATTAAAGATACGGTAGTAAAAAGTAACAGAATAAATATTTTTCATTACTAGTTCCCAGAAGTTGGGGGAATTTTGATATTCAGTTAAACATTTTTCTTGCGTTCGTATCATATAAATTGTATGGTTCTTACCAAAATGTATAATAAAAAAGCTGAGATATTGGTTTTCATTGAATTTTTCATGTGAACATTAACGGGTGGCTAGCTTTTGAGAAAAACTCTTTTCATAGAACAATAAACGAGAGAACGGTGTATGCAGCTAGTTAAAAACTTGAAACTAGGTCAACAATTTCTGGAAAAAATTTGAAAGCTTCAGCAGCAACGAGATCTGACCTTTCTGAATGTGATCGCAAAAAAGAGTAGGAGGTCATGCAAGGATGAATTTTTTTTTTCACAAAGAAAATTGTATGCTCGTAGCTTTAAAGAAATAATCTTTAAATATAGTATATAATCATTTAAAAACGCTTTTCAATGGAATATGAAACTTAAAAGTTACCGATCTTAATCAGTTCTTTTAATTACATTTAAGAAGTAAACCTTAATTTAAGACGCATAATTATCATTGCTTCATTCAATATGCATTGCATCCCCTCTTATTAACATTAGACATGTTAAAACAATCAATAACCCTCCCTTTACCAGTGGAAGATAAATATTTCATTAAATGTAATTGCCGTTTACCACAAAATTTTTAGCGTTGTAATTTGCATTCATAAAAGGAATTCTTTTCTAGCATTTCAATTTTTTCTTTGAGAAGGTTCTACTCAAGAACTGAATATCAAAAGCAACTACAACTACAATAGTAGCACCATGCATTCACCTTTATCCACCACAAAGGAAAGTCAAAGTAAACGATAACATCAAGGTATCCCGTCTCAATTTCTTGCATTGAAATAAAATTAGTTCACAAGACGGAGTTCGCGGACTGCAAGATGGAGATTTGGAAATCAAGAACGAGAAATTCGACTCTCGAATTCCGTCCTCTCCTTCCATTTCGTCGTCAAACAACTTCTTTCAGGACAATTCTCTGCGTTCGTCATCGGTCGCAGAGGTAAACTCCACGAGGCAACTCCATCTCTTCCTCCGGGAGCCTGTGGATCGAATATAGATCGGCGACGGAGAGATCGGGGTGTGGGGTGAAGGGACGGCCAGAGTGATGGGGAACCATGAAAGTGGCAGAAGAGACTAGCGGAAAGGGATTGCTTGTTCGTGAGAGAGAAAAATGAGGACAATATTCTTGTAACAAAATCGCAAAAAAGGATACAATCCTTCTCTTTACCCAAACGCGCCTTTCGTTACACTACACACATGAAAATTCAAGATCCCATTTCTACACACCCAGATAGAAAAACATTTCATTTGTTAATTATTTCACGAATTACGGAAATGGTTTCATCGTGGCTGTACATTAATAAAACGTTGCAACTTAAGTATTTGTATTTTGTGCACTAACGTTATTTTTTAAAATTAATTGACAAATTATTATTAAATTATAGTTCATTTTGTGAATTAGATATATAATTGTGTGAATTAGGTGTACCTTGATGCAATTCTTCCGACTTTCCGAATGCAACATTCCAGACAGTATTCAATCTCAGAAGCAGAATATACAGAATATGTATTGTATGCAACTTACAATTTGCTAAACGAGGTCAAACCAAATGATAATTTTTGCTTTATAGAATGAATATCTAAAATTATGAAATTTCACGTTGATGGCTTGTAAATCTAGAATACATTTAACTTTTTAACTACCCCTATTTTCTTCTTCTATCATAATATCTTATAAGAAGAGCGTCACTTGTTGACAAAATGGAGAATCGACGTACACACTATCACCAAAGGCAGCAGAACACACAAGTTATAGATTTCTGCGGTGTATTATTTTTTTAATAAAACGTAAGTGTTTAAGAATCTACTCTTTCATCCTGTCAGAAATGTTATGAGGCCTTTTCTTGTGGTTGGAGTTGGCTGTGAGTAGAGAGTGCCTGCTAGTGGGAGATACGCGACCGTCAGTCAGGGTTGTCTGTAAAGACAGCGTTGACAACGAGGGAGCAGGAGAATTAGCGCAGCATCGGACAAAGAGAAACCAAGGAGAATGCAGAGAAGGCGCGAGGAGGGCTAGAGAGCTAGCTGGGAGCTTACTCTTTGGGGGAGGGAACGTAACAACTAAAGGTTGAGAAGCGGGAGATGTAAGATGAACCTATTTCAAATACCCTTCCCCACACACAAGACACTGCACCACGAGAAGCATCCTCATACTCTGCTCCGACATATTATTTTCCTTCTGCGTCTGCCAAACCCCGCTCCCTACAAAAGGGGAAGATCCGAAAGTCTAATGCTTGTTATTTCCGGATTAATTGAAGAATCCTTCTCATATCATTCTATATTGTGGTATTATTTGTTTACGTCTTACCATTAGAATGAGGCTTTATTTTCACATAAGTAAAGAAGATAGTCTTATATTTTCAAAATGTATTTTACGAAATATTATTCAATACTACCAGGATATACTCGGTATTAAAGTTAGGTTGAAATTCATGCAAAATACGTCAATCAGAGGCTTATGTCAGGATGAAAGTAAATTCAAATAATAAGGCAACCAGAAAAGCAAATGAAAAGAGGGAGGTGTAAGGATATGGCATTTTACACGTTTATGGTAACGTTATTAGATTATTTACTACAGCAATGAAAGTAGATCGCATAAGATTAGATTCCAAATATTAATAAGCCAATTGGTGCCAGCCCGGATAGCCGAGGTTTCTAAGGCTGAAGAGCTGTAGCTACTTCGTGCCTAAAAGGTCGCGAGTTCAAATTCCGTCCGGGAAATGGTGTGTGTAATGTTGTGTGTGTAACTTTGTTTGTAATTGTCCTTCCATCCTTCTTTATCGTCATTTCATAACTCCTCCCCCAGGGCTACCATTCCTAGGGTATAAAAATGGATTCAGAAGAAATGCTGATTTCCCCCCCCCCCTTGGAATCATGTGCACTTATCCTCGGGAAATTACGACTGGGCCTCGGTGGGAACAATGGTACGTTCGCGTGGTCCAAAGATGACGAATTTGCGACCAAAAAACTAATTGGTATGCAAAATAAGCATATAATTCAATATAATATAGCATTCCGTTCGGCGCCAATTTTTCAGTTTTGAATTATTGAACTTTCGTGAGTTATGGTGAAATTCAGCGCTAGCCAATATGACTCTTGTGTTTACTGTCAGTGGGCATATCGTAAATGCATTTCGAAGTAAACAAAATAAGTTGTTCCGAAATGTTTGAGAAAGGACTTTTGAAAAAAAAAAACTAGTGGGAGGCGTTACGAAACATCTTCTCCTCTTAGTGTTATTACTCAACAATTACTCAGATTAAAAAAAAGTGTATGACATTTCAAGATCTATAATTAAATTATTGCTTGCATTTATGCGTAAATATGAAATTTATGCACAATGAATTTAAGCATTCAAGCTACAAGAATCAAAATGGTCGGAAAATGGCATGGAAAGTTATACAATACCTTAAAATTTCGAATAGCAAGGATGCACGTCAAAACTTAAAGGCATATTGGATGTGACTCTAGAAAAGTTAAAAAAGTTGTACAATTCACTCTACGAAAAGTGGAAAACCGTTGTTTCATGCCGGTCAGTATTAAATCTCGAAGACAAATGAAATAAGGGATATTTACGTAATTTAGAACACTCTTCATGGCAACCCAGAGTTCAACATCCCTCTGAAAATGTAATGGATTTTTTTATCTACCAAGATTTGTACATGAATACTGTAGGGAATATGACAAAGAAATTTGCTGTCCGCCTTACCTTAAAATGATAATGCACGACTTAGTAATAACCAATGCTTATTTTTGTGAAAAAGACACACATGTCAGACAAAAGCTAGATATTACACACACATACATACACACACACACACTCACAAATCTTTATATCTAGAAACACACTTTATACTTAAGAAAACTCTCTTTACCTACCACCATTACACCTACACGTTCTCTCTAAGAGGAAGTGCTAAAAGCTTTCAATAAATGTATTACAACACACAATTAAATATTGAATAAAAGCATATTATAGTGCAAGAATGAAACTTAAAATATTATATCATAACTATTGAACATAATACACATTAAATAGTTTATTTAAGTTTCATAAAAATATTTTCTCATCTTTAAGTGACGAATTTAATAAGCTCCAATGCTTTTAAAAATAAAAATTTCTCATTACTGAAGGTTACCCGCAAAAATAGGATGTGTTTAATTGTCGGTCTAATTATTTCATATAATACATTTTTAACTGCAACGTGAATAGCGCGCATATTAAAAGTGGCCAACAGAGGTCCTAGCATGTCTCCACAGCGTCCCACGGCGTGGGGTGGGCGACGAGTGCGCGGGCGGGAACAGGAGAGGGGAGGGGAGGGGAGGGGCGGACACAGGAGGGCGTGGCGGCGCACAGGGGCGAAATTCAAGCGCATAAAACTCTAATTACAGAACGCACGCTGCGACCGCTGCAGGGCGGCGCACGAGCCCTCTCTTTTGTTCCTGTCCGCGTTAATACGGCGCTGGCAGAGGGCCAACGCCCCACCTCCGCGCCTCTCCCCGCCTCCGTGCCCGCCCGCCCACCCTCCCCGCCCCCGCGCCCCGCCCACCCGCCCTCCCCGCCTCCTCACCCTCCCCGCCCCCGCCCCACCCGCCCCTACCCACCCTCGCGCGCCCCGCCCCTCCCGCCTCCGCATCCCCCACGCCTCGCGCCCCTCCCCCGCTCCTGCGCCCCGCACCACCCATCCTCCCCGCCACTCCCTGCCTCCGCCCCGCCACTCTGCCTCCCACCCCTCCCCGCCTCTGATCCCCGCTCCTCCCCGCCCTGAACGCCGCCTCCGAGCCCCGCCTCCGATCCCCGCCCCTCCCCGCCTCCGAGCCCCCCATCCCCGCCTCCGAGCCTTCCCCCTCCCCGCCTCCAAGTCCCGCCCCTTCCCACCGCTGCGCCCTGCCACGCCTCCGCGCCACGCCTCCGCGCCCCCCCTCCGTGCCACACACCACACTTCCACTGTTCCCGTTATTACCTTCTCATCGTCAACATTTTCTCTTGAATCCTCTTCACAAACTCATTCTCACCATGCCATCATCCTTATTCCCACCATATAATTCTACTCAACCGCAAATCTCTTCCCTGCATCGTCCTCCTTCCCAACTTTATTTCTGCAGTTGGTCTCATCACCATTCCGACCTCCTCTCCAGCTTTCCTTCCGCTCCCATTCCTGTTGGGTTCCCACTTACCTGATCCCGGTCACCCCCAAGATCCTCTCGGCACCGCTATCTGCATCCCTACATTCTCGTAGCGTCACACTGCGACACCTCCTTCTTTGTTTTCAATGTGACTAGCACGTGCTTTCTCTGAGGAGCTTCAGTGTGGTGTCGACGCTTTCTTATGACTTTCACCCGCCCTTGTCTATTTGCACCACACTTCCGTCGCCTCGTTGGGCCATCATCTCTTTCATTCGTCATCCATCGCCTCATCTCGCTATCCTGTCACGAATTCACCTCGTCGCACAGTCGCCTCAGCATCGTTATCTCGTCACTACATTATTCTGAATGTCTGATGGTCTGGTTTAAATTTGCGTGCCACACATTTACAATTTTAACTAAGCAGCTGCCCATGTGCAAATAATTACCAGCACAAAGAAGTTCACCATGTTATTTTTCAACACTAGGCGTCAAAATTCAAAATTCTCCCACATATTACGGCTTATCTATCGGGCTAAAGTCTCAATCTCCTCGAAATGTAAATGATTGTCAAGATGCCGCCTGCCATCGTGCCTGGGTGCTCAATCTAACGCTGTGACCTGGTTTCCGCCGCCTATGCATCCATCCCAGACGCTCTCGCCTTACCCTACCCGCCGCCCCCCGGACTTCCGCCTCCGCTTCCATCGCAGCCGCCTCCGCCTTTGCCCCAGATGCAACGAAGCAGCCCCCGCTCCCACCCAGGCACTGTCCTTACCCCTCCCCCCTCCACGTCTGTCACAGACACCGGCGCGGCCGCTCCGACCTTCCCGTCGCCGGCGGGCGGCGACGCTCGCGCCTGCTGCTGGCGGCGCCTGGGACGCACTTTTCGGCCTCCGTGCGACTTGCTTCTCGGGACGGGACGGGACGGGACGGGACGGCGCGGGGCGCGACTGCTGCTGCGGGGGGCGGGGGTGGGGGCGGCGGCTGGAAGCGGCAGGCGCCGCGGGGGGCGGGGCGGCGTGGGGCGCGCGACGCGGGAATGCAAAGTGTGACCTCCCTTTCCGCACGAGCTCCTTCGATCCCGACCGCCGCCAGCCACTTTAAACAGCGTGTCGCCGGCGCGGTGCGCGGCGCGTCTGTATAGAAACAGCGAGGGAGGGGGCGGGGCGCAGCGGCGGCGAAGACGGGCGGTGTGGCGGTTGTGGGGCCCACAGAAACAGTGCGGGGAATCGGAGACGAGCGAAGCTGCCATACGGGGACGTCTGGGAAAATGGGCAAACAGAACGGGAGGCGGTGATCGGAACAGATGGAACTACGGAGTACAGGACGGGTCAGAGCGCAGCTGACGGAGCAAGACAGCATATGAAAGGTTGGTGCAGAGAGAGACAGGAGGATCTGGATGGGTTAGAGCAGAGAAGAGTATGGCGGAACGGGATGGCGGGTGGAGGTGGGGAACGGTGGGGCAGGGAACGGAGTGGAGGGGAACGAGGGGCGGGTAACGTTGAGCGGGAAAGGTGGATTTGGAATGGGATGGAACGGGGTTGAACGAGGGCGAGGAGAGAGCAGGAGGGAGAGCGGAGGGTGGGGAGGGCGAGGATGGTTGGGAGAGCAGGGAGAGTGGGGAGAGCGGGGAGGTCGGGGGAGAGGGGGGGAGAACGTGGGAGGGGGAGAGGTCAGGGAGGGTCGGGGAGGCGAGGGAGGTCGGGGAGGGCGGGGAGGGCGGGGAGGGCGGGGAGGGCGGGGAGGGCGGGGAGGGCAGGGAGGGCGGGAAGGGCGGGAAGGGCGGGAATGGCGGGAAGAGCGGGGAGGGCGGGGCCGTGACGGGCGCCCGGGGCGAGCCAGCGGAACGCAAGGTGGGCGTGGCGAGTAACAGCGCTTGGGAGTTCAAGAGCGGGCCGGGGAAGAAGAGATTGCGGAAATGGTAAACGGATGCTTGCGTAGGAGACACTTCGCACGTGTGGCAGTACGCGAGGGCGCAGGCGAGAGGCTTCGGAGAGAAGAGTCTGTGACAAGGCACTGATGGGGATACGAATGTCACTGTGGGGGTCTCGACTAGTCATCAAAGATTAACGGGGTCATGTACAACAAATGATGCAAAAGCTGACAACAAAAGAGTTACGTCATTAGGAATCATGGTAATTGAATTGGTCACGTAGAGCAACGCCAAAATAAAATCAAACAATATCATTATGATCAGCTAATGTGAAGAAAAAATTCACGAAAGTAGAAAATCATGAAGTGTCAAATACAAACAATGAAGTCACACAGGAAACAAAGAATAGACACCACACGCTATAAAACTAAAACTGTCAAACGTCAATGCATTTATGAAACATGTACTGAAATTTATCTCTCATCCTATTTAACTACAAATATTACAATTACAGTGTTTACTACTATTTAATCAAATATTTCGTGTACTCACTCACAGTACGTATAGGCAGTTTCTGCTCTGATCTGAGTACTCACCTGAAACAAAACAACAATAATTTAAATTCAAAATAATTCTAATATAAAAAATAGATATAGTATAAAAGACGCTGATTAAAACAACTTTCATCAACACATTTTGAAAACTCGTAATGAATATTATTTGACAAATTCAATAATAGAACATGACAGTTTTTACTTGCAACAACATTAAGAGAAATCTGCGATCTCACGAACAATAGCTCAATGTATAATTGAACTTGAAGTGTCAATAGCTGGACTGTAGTGGGAGAGTCCGAATATGGGAGGAGTGTTGGGCTTCATAGCAAGGAGCCTATTATAGTAATGGCGAGTGCCGACACGCTCTCCTATGATCGGGAAATCACTTGCACTGGGCCCAGAAGTTGCGAGGGAGACGTGGCTGGGATGCACCAACTCGCGGGATGTTACTGAACGAGGTACGAAAACACGAGGACTTCTCGGAGCCGCGTGCGATGCCGAAGTGCGAAGCCGCCCCGGGGTGCCGGATGTTGGAGTGGGAAAGTCGCGCTGTTGGGGCCGGGAGGTACGAGGTCCCCTGCCGCCGCTCAGGCCCCCCCCGCCCCCACCCCCGCCCGCGCCTTCGCCCCTGCCCCCGCCCCCGTCGCGGAGCCGCCCAATGAAGTCGGGAGCTATTGGCCGGGCCTGGAAATCCGCCCGCCCCGGAATACATGAATAACATTTCAATAAACGCGCCCAACGCTACTCAGCGCGAAGGCGGGCGGGCGGGCGGGCGAGCGGGCGGGCGGGCGGGCGGGCGAAGCGGCAAAAAAATATCAAACTGCGAAATCCAAACACGCCACCGAAGAATTGCTTTTCACGGTGCCGGCGCGCGGGCGGGCGCGAGTGCGGGTCGAGGGGGCGTGGCGGGGAGGGGCGGGGCGGGAGCGGCGTGCGGTCGTGTGTACTCAGTCCCGTTCCGCCAGCTGCTCCCCGCGCGCCACTGAGCGCCGCCCTCGCTGCGCTGCGCTGTCGCGAGGGCAGACTTCGGCGCCCCGTCTCGTCCCGTCCCGCTGACGCCGCGCGCACAGACAGCAGCAGCGCGGGCCCGCCGCTTCCCTCCTCGACTTCTTCCGGTCTTGGTTTCTGCTCCTTTCGGCCTTTCCCTTCCCACTCAACGTTACCTCCCTTAATGTTTGTGCCAATCAGTATTTGCCTTCCCCTATTCTTCTTTTCTTTTTTCTTGTTAATTTGCCAGACCCACATTTAGGGCATTTGTATCTCTCACTTCTCTTTTATTTTTGATTCATATTTTTAATCTCTTTTACCTTCACATGTCATTATCGATTTCTCTTCTTTGCAAGTATCCTGTAATACTCTCAAATCTCCTTGTAGTTCCCATCTGGAGCTCAATTATAGACTCTTTCTTACGTGATTCCTCTTGTTCATTCAAATTTTCTTCACTTCATTCTGTCCGGATTCTTATTTTCTTCTTCGCAATGTCGTACATACATACATACATACATACATACATACATACATACATACATACATACATACATACGTATATACATATTTATTTTTCCTGCAATCATGCAGATGGCAGGAAGCATTTTTTCAAAATGAGGGCACAAAAAAGTAAACCCTACTTATAAACCTTTCCATGGTGGACAGCACAGAAAATTACTGAATGACTGGGGTATACTTTGACTGTTCCAGGGTGTACTAGGTACCACGCCCCATTAAACAAGTTGTACATATACAAAATAGAAAATAGTTGAAGTATTTGACGATGAATTGTTGTTCAACTTGATAATTGACAAAAAAACGTAAGAACGCCGGTATCTCTCCCCAATATTACAGAAGAAACAGATAATTGAAAAACATGCAACTCTCAAAATTATTGCTTAGGCACTTTTCGTGTTAAGTCTTGCTTGCTGACTCTTCTGACATCTTGTCTCCTCCCATCTCTTACACATCATCATTAATTCTCTTTTCACATCCATCCGCTCTCCTGTTCTTTTCCGCTCCCTTCCCTCCCTCTTCGTGAATCTTCGTCGCTTGGGCTGCGCCCGGCTTCCCCTTCTCACCGCACCTCCGAAGGCGCGTCGCGTCGAAGGCCCTGCAGTGACGCCGTCCCCCCTCAGTGACGCCGTCCCCTCGCGTCAGTCGAGTCGCCCTGGGCGTGTCGCCTCGCGCCTACTGCCTGAGTTGGGCAGTTATCTGCAGGCGCTGCGGACGGCTGGCGATGGGGCTGAGACGCCTGGATGCCTGGCGCGCGCCGCGCGGTGTGCGGGAAGGGTTCAGCACCGCGCGGAACAAGGCGGATGCAAGGTGAGGAAGGGGCTTTCAAACGACGCTATGAAAGCATCCAGGAATTCATTGAGACTTTTGTCTTCGAACAAGGGTGCTTGATTACGTGTTCCGCTAGATTAATTTTAGGAATGGATCGATGACGACTAAGAAGTAGAACGTAGCAACTATCGAAGAAACAAACAGTGAAGGAATTTATAGACAAAAACAGCTTCTATTTATTATAGACAACGTATCACATTTTGTTTTATTAATAGACTTCAATGCGACGTTTCTAAATCATCCCTTGATTTCTTCTTCAGGCTGTTTTTGTCTATAAATCCTATATAAAAGACAACCTATACAACATATTAACATTAACAGTGAAGGAAGTTTCAATAAGTAAAGAGTTTTCCAAATGTAGAAAAGAGATGTCATTTTTTCAGCAACCATCTACAAGTCACTTGTGAAATAACATAACATTTTCAAAGAAAGGTCATCTCAAATGTAATGTTCACGATGCTTATTAATAAGGGAACAGATAAAACGAAATGTTCCTCTCCGACAAATAAACGACGAAGAAATAGAAAACAAGACTGTATGAAGGTAGCCAAATTCACGTAAGAAATTTCTTTTAATGGAATGAAGGAACATATTTATTGATGAACATATTCCGCAGAAATTATCGTTACTGAAGTAGAAGAAAAAGAGAATAACAAAAAACATATGACAATTTGGAAGAAGAATGTAGGTAGGAACGAGAAAGAAACAAATGCAATGACAACATGATGCTACAGACACTCAAGAGCATTAGCACGTGGAAAAAGTCAGTGAAATATTGTCAGAAGGGATAAAAAATTAATTTAATTAAAATCCGTGAAGACAAGTTAGGAAAAATAAACTAGCGGTGCTACAAAAAGGCACAACATTTGTCACATTTTCTCAACTTTTAGTTTTCCTAGTAGTAGAGTTGAAACATGATTTTAAGAATTTTATAGAAGAGTAAAACACGGTATTATATGGAAATTTTAATTGAAAAATGTGGAGCCATTCTTGGGAAAATGGCGGTTGAGCGTTTCTTAAAATGCACAGTTTTGAGCTCATTTTCACAGAAATGTGTTGAGTTTTCGAGAAACATTAAAAAAAACTAAAGTTGAGAAAAGTCGTTCTGGCATGTAAGTAATCTTGAAACCAACCAAATGGCCTGGTGTTTAGCGATTGGTAAATATTGTTGTGCAAACTTTATTCAGATCGGGATCAATTATGTTGTTTTAAAAATGATTTTAAGAGTCTGGTCATATGAACGAGTCTTCATTTAATGGTACTTTCTCTTTCTTTTTCCTCTCCGCGAAGAAATAGAAAACAAGACTATATGAAGGTAGCGAAACGTCGACGTCGACTTTCGTCTTTTGACTTGCGACCTACGAATTCCCTATCCGCAGTTCACAGATGGGAAACCGCTGCTATAAACGCTTTAAGTGTTTCTGTTGTTCACAGATGGACAGGTCGAAGTTTCGCAGCAAACCAACTTTTCGATACCAAGTTCCCACTACCGTGGATTCTGACAACACAACTTATTAGAGAAAGTTATGTACCACATATAGGAACAAGATTTTTCCTCTTCTATGGTATCAGAGACCCAATATTCAGTTTTCCAACGAAAAAATCATTCTCTTGCACTCAAAAACTTTTCGCTGCAATCTTACAATACTTTCTCTTTACTAACATACGTAGAACGTAAGCGAGAAATTTACAAAAGTGCAACTCTGAATGGACGAAGAGGCCCCAACTGCACCTCACTGGCACGCCTTCGACCTCCTTGGGCCTCTTGTGGCACACAAGGTGCATCCCGCGCATGGAGTGCTGTGAGAGTTGCCGCCCCGCCCACCTCCGGCGCTGCCTCCGCCGCCGCCGCCGCTCCCCCCGCCACGGCCGCCCCTCCGCCGCCGCCGCCCCCTGGCCCCCCGCCCCCGCCGCCCCCCGCCGCCGCCGCCCCTCCCTACCGCCGCCACCGCCGTCCCCCACCGCCGCCGCTGCCCCCCACCCCACGCCCCCCGCCCTCCCGCCGCCCCCGCCCCGCCACCCCCCCGCCGCCGCCGTCCTCCCACCGCCGCCGCCGCCGCCGCCGCCAGGGCGGAAATAATTTCGCGAACGCGCAAATTGCGCGTTCTCCACGTTCAGTTAATATTTTTCCATCGCTGGGAAGAGCTACCCAGCGAGAACAGTTTTCCCCATCACCAACACCGCTCTGTGGGCGTGTTTAATTCCCCTGTCCCCACCCCTCCCGCCCAAATCCGAAGAAAAGTATAACGCGCTCCGCCCCAAAAATAAAAGCTCACCAAAGAGCCAAGCCGCGTTGGGTTTTGCGCGCGCTAGCAATTTTTGCACCGAAGCTGCAAAACTCATTAACTCAGCTTTTTCATCGCGGGATGTTCATCGCGAATTTCGACCGCGCGCCGCCAGGGTCGCCACAGTCGCGAGCGGGTGGGTGGGTGGGTGGGCGGGCGGGCGATCGGGCGGCCGTCGCGAGTCGCCCGCATTGTTTACGCTCTCCCATTGGCTGTCATTAAAATATCGATAAAAAAAATTTGACTCGCGCCAGGCGCGCGCGGGTGGCGGCGGCGGCGGTGGCGGCGGCGTAGCGTGCGCTCCGGGGAACAGAGAGCAGGGGCTGGGAATACGCGAGTAACAGGCTGACGGGACGAGAAAAACAATCACTCCCGGATACAAACTAAATAAAAATACCGTAATTAACAAATGAATACCAATAAGCGCATTGTGCCGGCGGGGAGGGAAGCGGACGCGGTAAAACTGCCATTAGCGGCGCGCGCGCGTCCGGTCAGAGGCAGCGCTGCATCGCGTCGCGTCGCGTCGCCTCGTGTCGCGTCCTGACGGCCCTCGGAGCGGGCCGCCCCCGACGCTGCCACGCCCATCTCTCCTCTCCACCCCCACGCCACTCTCGCCTCCGCTCTTGCAACCCCCACCGCCCCTCGCCAACCCCACCGCTCCTCGCCATCCCCACCGCCCCTTGTCACCCCCACCGCCCCTCGCCACCCCACCGCCCCTCGCCACCCCACCGCCCCTCGCCATCCCCACGCCGCTCTTGCCTCCGCTCTTGCCTTCCACACCGTTCCTCACCACCCCCGCGCAACTCGCTTTTGTCATCACTGCTGCCGCCCTCCCGGTCGCCGCCACCACCACTCTTGCCATCCACACCGCCCCTCGCCACCCCCACAACACCAGCCGCTCTCACCACACCCCGCAGTCATCCCGGCCGTCGCCTTCCTGGCCGTCGCCACCGCTCTTGTCAGACACGTCACCTCTCTCACCATCCCACAGCCACTGCTCTCGCTGCACACACCACCCGTCGACCCCCTCAGCCCTGTCACAGCCATCGCTCTTGCCATCCACAGCGCTGTCACCACCACGGCGTCACCCGCCCTTCTCACTACCGCTCTTGCCACCCTCACCACCTCTACACTCACTGCTTTGGCCCCCATCTGCCCCTCACCAACCCACGCCACCCGTCTTTCTCACCACCGCTACCGCTCTAGCCACCCACACCGCCCCTCGCCACCCACCCCTGTCACCACCCCACAGTCACAGCCTTTGTCACACACACCACCCCTAGACATCCCCTCTCTTCCCATCGCTGCCGCCACCGCTCTTGCCATCCCCACCGCCCCTCGTCAACCACGCGCTCCTGCTCCTTCCCAGCCGCACACCCCGCCGACCCTAACCTCCCCCCCGTCGCCCCCGTGTCCCCGCCCTCAACCAGCCTTCATCCACACCCTCTGCCATCCCCGCACCCCACGTCGTCCCTTCCCCGGCCCGCGACGTGAATATTCGGGGCTTCGTCGAGAGCCCCGGGTTGTTATTTGAACACGACTGACCACATGACGTCAATATAATTTAGCGTGTGCTTCCGCGGCGTTTTCACGTTGTGTCGGATTACCAAATGTCGTTGCGCGGACTTTTTATGTCGATACGAGACGTTGATGGCTTCCGAACGCGCACTTTGCGTACTTTGCTAACAGTTAGGTAGGCTGTCATTCAACAGAAGACCGTGGCGAAGTTTTAGTGCACTTCAGTTGGTTTAATGAGTTTTCGTAGAATTGTAAAGTTATGTTGACATAAAGCAACAAAATACAGGATTGGAAAGCCACTTTTAATTATGTCTGCGTCCTTTAAAGATTTTAACAGCCTTTGAGAACAATTCGAGCAAATGATTGTAACAAAAGATATACGAATGCGAATATTTTTACTAAACTTTAAAATAATATTTTCTCATAAGTGTTTCTGATGTTCTGGGAAAGTACGGAACAGCAGTCAACCAATAATACAAATAATGGTGTGTTTGAAACCTCGGCTTCTGTATCGGTTTATGAACGTCAACTGAGCTCATTATTTGTTCCATATCGTTCTAATGACGTTAATAACTATTTATTCGCTTCAGCTCCGTAATCAACAGGCGAAAAATCACATTAGTGTGTTAGTTTTTAAATTTTCTTGTGTCACATAACATTTATTCATCATTTTCATCTATGATTCTATTGTGGATTTTCATTGTCACACTTTCATAATCTTCGATTTGGCTTTGTAAATAGAAATTAAATCTTACAAAATTCATGTTTCGAATAATCATGTAACATATTTTAATTCTGGCCCGAAGTCCATTACGATTTATTGATGAGGATGCTTTTAATTCACATAAGAGACGCAATATCGACTTTCTGTTTGATCCCAATGAATATTGTAAGACAGATAGTTAAATGTTTCCTTCATTTTGGAAATGGGTTGTACTTTTTTGCACAAACCATATTGTTGGTAAATAAAAGTTTAGTATAGTTTCAATTAAAATGTCTTCAATCATGTTCATTATTGTAAATTAATAATCGATTTCGAATCTGGTAATAAAGAAAATGTTACAAACTCGAGTTATAATTACGAAAGAAATTACGTCCCATAAGACTTCCTTTAAGAAAATACATGCAAAGGAAATTTATTTTCGCGGTGATTCTTCGATTTTCGATAAGACTCCCACAAAGGAATTCAAAACTTTTTATAAATTACGAGGGAGAGAAATATCAATAAAAAGCGGCCATGAAAGAAACCGACAAGAAACGAGGAAATAAAACGGAATATTATACATAATAGAAACCATTCTCGACCGCAATAAAAAGCTTAGACGAAGCTCGGTCGCACCCCAACGTCCATTTCACGCGGAAATAAAGGACTTGAAAATCGCACTGGGGAGACCTCAAACGACGACATTCGAAACACTTGACTGCTTCGAAGACGAAGCCATCCAACGCACGCGACGGATGGTGCGATGGTGGCGCGAGCTCCCAGGATCATCGAACCACCACCGCAGTGGGTGCGTCGCCGCCTATGACATCCTTCACGCGTACGTCCGCCGCCCGCTAAGTGAATTTCTGTGGGCCCCCCGGTCCCCCGCAACGCGCGTCCCGCCAACAGATGTCGTTACTTTTTCATGCAAATGGCGGCTCCCGCGATTTTGAAATTCGAACGTTCATTACGCATGATAAAGAGGCCTGCTGATTGCTAGCGGAGCGGTCGCGCCCCGCGGCCTTCGCCGCTGCAGCGTCCCCTGCGCGCATTTACTTTCCCGGAGCGCAATAATGTATGAAGATGAAATAATTGAACCCGCCCCCGCGAAGGGTGCGTATTATCACGTCTTTATCTCGATAAAGCTGCCCCTCCCCGGGGAGCCGCATAGGGGACGACAAGAGGGGGCAATGGGGGGGAGGATAGGAAGAGGTGAGACGAAGGGCGAGACGCGCGAAACGCTGGTAAGCGCGGGAATGCGGTGGGGTGGGGACGTTCACACGAAGTGACAGTGATGGAAGGAGGTGTAGCATGTGAAGAAAGCTGGGGGGCGTAGGGCGGAGATAACGAAGACTGAAAGAGAAGGGTATGAATTAAAGCACTCTAGATATAAGGTAAGGAAGGAGGAAAGAACATAAATAATAAGAAACAGGGAAGATGGGATTAAAATCGAAACAGAAAACTGCTGAGTGAGAGAAGTAATATAAAGAGGTTGTAGCAGCATTAAGAAAATAGTTAAGAGATGACACGATAACCAATGTGTATCACACAAAACTAAATTCTGAGTGAATTTGTTGTTTCTTATAATTAAATAATACATATATAATTGATAGAAAATCAAAAGCCTAAATATTATGTAGCTCAACATCATCAGAATATCTACGTAATGTTTATGTATCTATGTAGTGTTGCGATACTTTTTGATATATAAACTTTCTAGACTTGATCAGGGAATGTTTCAGATTTCGAGTCAACAAAATCCTCTAAAGGGCGTCTTTCGAGAAAAGATTTAAAAAACACTTCGAAGTGACATTCTCTCATACAATAGTACTTCTCACTCTGTACAACTAATTTCTCAGACTATCAGTATTGCATATCATCACCAAGAATAAAAACACTTGTAATTCGAATTTCACACTCAGTTTTATTAACTCAAAAATTCGTTAATTCAAACTTGGGATTTGCAGTTCTAACATTTTTTTCCTGCGATGCTATTTCAAATTAACGAGATGTAAATACACATTACACCCCCAGCTATTTTCTAGCTTATTGGTCAGTAGTAGTAGTTCTGCAACTTTTTTGCTCTTCACGTCAGGTTTGTCAATCAAAGAGACATAACGAGTGTGGAAATTATAAGATGTGATATTTATTGTCGATATTACAAAAAGAGAGCGAAACGGGGAATGAAACGCAGAAGAAAACAGTAGTTCTGCGATCCAATTTCCACTACAACATTTTGCAGACATTGTCAGTGATAAAAAGTATGGTTCGATCTAATCGCCGCGATATCTCAAATAAGAATATAACGAAAGTACATTTTGAAGGAGTTAAAATCAAGACTACGAACATGCACCATCCTCACCCTTCGCCTTGATTCCAGTCGCACTTGGAGCCGTGCCCGCCTCTATTCTCCGCTCCAACATGTCCTTCCCCTCCTCCTGAACATCCACCAGGCACTCATCAGATCGCCGGCAGACAAGGCCTGCGCCGCTTTCTCCACCTCCCCATCACCCACCGCCGCCCCGCCCGCATCGCGTTTTTCGGCTGTGATGAATGGCGCTACATCCCGTAGTCTCCATTTGTCTGGCGCGATTACAACGGTCTTCGGGCCGACTCATCATCCTTGGGGTACGCCCCGACGTCGCGACCGTCGCAGAGGGAGCTCTGTGCCATACGGAGGGGGGAGACGAAGGCGCGAGGGGAGACAGGGGGCGGGGCCTTATATACGCTCGGACACTACGGCGCGGCTAGGCTCGGCGTCACACGAACGATATTTAAGTGCGCGAACCCTAAAGAGGAATGCGTTAAAACGAACACCCCCGCTCTCACTCTCACCCCGCCCCGCCCCGCCCCGCCCCGCCCCGCCCCGCCCCGCCTCGGTGCAATTCGTGCGGGGAGCGCTCCCTCGCGACGCCCCTTTGAAGATTTATGCGCGACGGCGATAATGAATATATTCTGGAGCGGAAAACGGAATATGTGTATTTCTTGTAATAAAATATTGCTCAAGCGCGCGGAGCTACGAAAGAAAACGGCGAGCGGGTGCGGGGCGGGGCCACCTCAAAAGGACGAGAGAGTGGCTGCGCTGGCAAAGAGGCGGCCGCGGTGGCGGAAGCGGTACGGGTGGCGGGAGAGGGGAGGAAGTTCGAGGTGGTTGGGGCTCGGCATGGGCGGGGTGAGGGACGCCGGGCGGCGGAGTGGTGGGGACGGCGGGGGCGGTGTCGGTGGGAACGGCTGGGACAGCGGTGGTGACAGAGGCGGCGGAGCGGCGGGGTGGCAGGCCCGGTGGGGAGCCAAAGGGGCGGGGACGGCGGGGACGGCGGGGACGGCGGGGACGGCGGGGACGGCGGGGACGGCGGGGACGGCGGGGGCGGCGGGGACGGCGGGGACGGCGGGGGCGGCAGGGCGGCGGGGATGGCGGGGAGGCGTGGTGGCGGAGGCAGAGAGGGCAGCGGGGACAGCGGGGGCCGAGCAGGGGCGGCATGGGCAGCGGCGGGGAGAGGGCGCGAGATCACTAAAGCAAGTTCCGGGCCTCTGCATGTGTGCCTGTGTGAGTGCACGCGCGTGAGTTGGAGTGGGGCGCGGTCTGCAGAAGCCGTAAGGGTTTGAGCGCGTTGGTAGAGTGGCAGCAAAGAAGGGAAAGCACGCAAAGGCATGCAAATTGCTGACAAATGGTGGCTGAGAGGGATTAAGATAGTATTATTGTTGGAGAGACGCCATGAAGAAATTGATGTAGTGGAAGTGCTTAGGGTGAACTTTGGAGCGATAGCTTTATGTATATAATGGACGCCAAGATAAATAGAAAGAGCGTGGAGTAATGGAAATGCCAAACGCAATACTAAAGCAAATTGGTCAAAAATACAATCGCGAAGCTACTAATTTATGCAATAGTCCGTTTCAAACATCGTACTAATCAGTATGTTGTAGACAACAATATGTGGAGACGCGGTGGCTCAATGGTAAGGCGCTAGCTTCCTGAACAGAAGGGCCGATGTTTGAATCTCGACGTCAGTTGGGATTCTCATCTTGTGATTTTCATTTAGAGCGGCTCTGAGATCGACTCAAACTCCTTTTCCAAGTGAGTATTAGGATCTTCCCTGGGGGTAAAGGCGGCTGGAGTGTTGTGCCCGCTACACAACCTCCTCCTTGTGCCGACGGCGAACAATAAGTGGAGCCCTACCTTCACTTCCCCTTTGGGCCACATCGGCCTAAGTGCAATTGCGCAGGGGCACCTTTACCTTTTTACCTGGATTACAACAGTCACTTACGTTATGACGGAATGGTTGCTGCCTTGTTCAGAAAAATGTGTTATTTTATAGATTTGTCAGAGCTACCGTGATAAAATGTCTACTATATATCTAGAAAGTTTTTGAGATATGATGTTTTAAGTGTGAGAGCCACTCCTATTGGTTGATCCGTGCGACATCTCTACCCCTCTAGAGTATTCCCAATCCGCTTCGTTGTTATTAATATAATGATAGCCCAATTTGAACCTTGGCCTGCCATTCGCGTTTTCATAGAACCTCCAAACACCCTCGAGACTTTGGGAGATCAACCGTGTATGGACGGGACGTCAACAAATAGCCAGGATGGGAATAGAAAGAGGATGGAAAATATAGAACTATGCAAACTTTGTGACTCGTCGAAACAGAGTGGTCTCTATCATTCGCGTATAATACAGTGTGTTTTGAAATGACGTTCTGTTTTGCGAGGCGGGGCTTTTGCTATTCAGAATGATCCCCTTTCTAGATGGGATCGTTCTAAATAAGAATGATCCCATCTGCAAAAGAAATTTCAAAATTTCCATCATTTTCTACAATCATAGAAATATTATTCTAGCAGTACAATGACTTATTAAATATTGTCCAATAATAGAATGAATTATCAACAATAACATGCTCAAAATTTGTTCCCACACAATAATGCATTCATAAGGTACAACATGTTTCACTTACGGCAAACGAGCAATAAAGCGGGTATTATAAAGCGGGTTAACATGTATTGCAGTCATAACGCTGAGCAAAGAAGCGGCGTCTGTTCGTGCATCGAAACTTGTGTCACCACTGAGGTCGTCCTTGAGCCCGGTAATTTCGAATCACATCAACAGGAGTATATTGCGAGAAACAATGAAAAGCATCGTTCAGAAAAGCCGGTTTCTAGAACTTTAATCCAGGCAGTGGTTTCTTTCGTGGCTGTATAAGCAGTCGTCTATCGTAGTCTTCTCTTCCTTTGCCTTCGCTTAACATCGGAGCGAAATGGGCAGAAGGCGTAAATAAATTTGCAGAATCATTTTAGGCATTGAGACGATTAGGAGAAAAGTTTTTCGAATACATGCGCGGTGGGCTAATATTAGCTTGAAAATTCACATGTGAAGTAGAGTATTTATGGATATGCAAACTTTATCATACAAGGAAATACAATTATGTATTTTCATATTAAGTGTTAAGTGTAGTTTCATAAAAATATCAACTAAATATTATCATGAAACAAAATACTAATATGTAGTTTCAAATGTGACTAGTGTAACTACGACAAACAATATTTTATTTTGTTGAGAAAGAAACATTTATTTTCTTACTTTAAGCAGTTATCGAACAGTCAGTTAACGGAGATTTGTGAGTTACAGCGACTACTTCACTAGTATCGAAAATTTACCACCGTCCGAGCACGATATTTGGAGCTCTCGGTTTACGTCTGGTCAGTTGCGTTCTCGTAAGTGACTGTTCCATACGCTAGAGCGGGTGGTTTGCAATTCGCTTGCGACTAGGTAATGCAGTTACAGCTTTGAGAAGATTTGCGCGAGCAGGGTGCGTGAACAGCTGCGTCGCCCGCACAAACCACGCGAGCTGTTTGGATATTCGACCTCCTCTGCCCAGGCACTTCTACGCAGGCATCAGCACTTGACGAGCGTCGAGCGAGATAAGCGAGGGTCACCGGAGGATCAACGTGAATGTGACCGAGACGATATTCACGATGAAATCGAGACGTTAGTAGCGAATAAGAAAATGAGAACAAAGATATATATTTACCTGAACTAGAAATAGTTAAAATACATAATGGATCCATTTCTTCTTCAAGTGCAAAATTTAAAAAAATAGTATCTCAACATTTACACAACAGATATCTGGCAGTATGGCAGCTTCTTCCCCTTGGATTGGTGTAAATAAACTATTTTACAATATTGGATGTAGACATGGTTTTGACTATTTTTGTGCTTTTCTGTCATTAGAGTAAGCAAACTAACTTACAAGTTACTTCAAGGCTCTGTGCTGAATATATGTGACTTCTTATGGCTGTGTGCTGAGTATATGTTCTAAATATATGTGACATCATATGAAACAATTCTCCTCTTTGAAATATCTAATGTACAATTTATTTTACCATTTCTTGGTATTCAAAAGAACAGTACAAAAATTAACTTGTATTTTAAATAATGCTCAAAAACTCAATTAAGTAAAAAGTGAATGAAATTTTTTCATTAAATTTACAATTGCACATAGCCTACATGAATGGGAAAAAATGTTAAGAATAACGAAATGTAAATAATGTGTATATTAATTAAAATATCTAACAAATAACCCAACACTTTTTTCTTTATTTCCTTTCAAGCTAAATACTAAGTATCTGTGATTCATTTAATCATATTCTTATCATATATTAATGTAAAAATAGTTATTCATATTGTTTGTACCAATTTGTAAACTTGAACTTGTATCTGTATTTTTAAATACCATTTTTTAATACTTGACTACTTTAAATATTGTTGATCTTTTTTACTAATCATGTGGTCGTTTATTAACTCGTAGTTAATGCGACCCTAATAAATAAACCTATTGTATACGTAAAAGTATACTTTTTTGTCGACTGATACAAATGAGTTATCTCACCCTAGACATGAAATGCTAGACATTTTTTCTAGTATTCCGCGGGCTAAAAATGAGTTTCAATAACGACATTCGCCACCCCCCCTGCTGTAAAGACGTTAATAATATGCATTATTTACCTAGGTCCTTATCTGACTACACAAGGAGTACAGTTAGAATGGAAATTGTTAAAAAAACATGTCACTGCAGGAACTTTAGCCAAACGCATGTCGCAAGTTCGATTTGACAAACACAGATTTTTTATGTTTGAAAATTCATGTATCTTCGCCGCAATTGAATCTGCAATTGCGCAGTTGAAAGTTCAATACAGTAACCTTTCACGCATTGATATGCGCTAAGATCTAAAATAGGACGAATCAGAAACAGCGAAGGTTCAAATAATGAGCATGTTGAATTCGTAGCATAGATGATCGAATACGTGAGTAAATGAAATATAATTGGGAAAATTTGAAGAAAAAATGAAGAGGAAGAAGAAGAAAAACAAGGAGAAAATAGAAGAAAAAAATGAATACAAGAAAAGCGATGTTATAGAATCGTCACATTAAACGGATTGGACTTGACGGTTGCATTGTTTTCTTTTCGACAGTTAAATATTGAAAATGACGCGTCATTTAAAATTTATTTTAATTTGAAACATATTGAATTAAAACATCACTAATAGACTGGATAACAGGCGAAGAAACTGTTGTGTTCTATAGATATATTTCATAAAAGTTCCTAGACTGGCGTTCCAGAATATAGGACTGCCATGTACCAGGACTGAAGAGGTACTCGCTCAGGGCGTCTAGTGCTGTCGACACAATGCCCTTCACACGGGTTCTGAGTGCAAAGTTACAATTACCATAATGCAGTATACAGAGGTCAGCGAACAAACAAGAATATGGAGGATCTCTGTAGTAGTATCCACGCAAGTGCAGACCACAACACAGACAAGGGAGATTGCATTGTGTGGTTTACGTGTCACTGTGTTGCAAATTATGCAGTGGGCAATTACACCAGTGGATCTGATGACATTGCAAATTCTGATTACGGCTGTAAATCCGCCTAGTTTAATATGACAATCATCGTGAAAACAAAGCATACATGTAATTACAGACATTTCCTATCGCCCTTTCTCGCTATGATGCCTGCCTTATCGCAGTACAGACCAAGCGGCTGACATAGGTTACCATGCGGTAACGAAGCTCCCTCCGCTGCAAACTAGGTGCAAAACAACCTATCCACTGGTCAGGCCATATAATTCTTTCCTCTCCTTTTACGTAAATCGCATTCAGATTTTCCACTAACAAAGAGTATCACTGAAAATGGAAGAAACTATTGTAGAGAAAATATACTCACAAGAAAAACAAGGGAAATTCCCACTATCATAAATTGGGACAATACCAACAACATAAATACATAAACCTTTTAAAACAATTAATACATCTTTGTCAAGTATTTTTTCCGACCTTCCATCATTCCCTAGTTTGCATGTCTTTATTTTATAAAAAAAAAACACGATTTCTCGAAGACAAATTCAGACCTCTTTTAAAATAATTGAAATTGTCCTCATCTAATTTGCTATTAACACCAAATTATTGGATGAAGTGTTGAACATAAAATTGTTGAAAAAGGAGACAAAAACATAAAAACGAAATAGAACAAAAATCTTAATTTCTTCATACTTTTCTTTTATTTCTTTATATCTTTAATAACTGACACTCATACACATAATTGGTTGTCAAAACGTAATGTTTTTAATGAAAATTTAATATGTATCGTAGGGTATGAAACAGTTTGTGTACAATTGTTGCTCATTAATAAAATATCAGGAATAAATTAGACTATTTCTCTCTCTCTCTCTCTCTCTCTCTCTCTCTCTCTCTGAGGGCACGTGGCATGTGGTTCGTAAGAATTGTCTAAGAGCATTGTTGGCGGATGAGCAATATTTTCGCCGCCGCCTCGCCCCAGGGGTAGACCGCAGGAGCGCCCTTTGCGGCTGCCTGGCATTCCAAGGGGGTCGTTAATGCTCCCTCGCTGGTGCGAGCACCCAAGGAGACAGATTTGTAGGCTGTTGAAGGAAGTAGTATATTCGTCTACGTCTGTAGTACGGTCTTTTCCCATACAGGAAAATGCATTTGTGCCATCAGACAGATAATTGGGTTGGTGTGAAGTAGTGACAGGACACTTCTAATGTTTCTAAACAAGAGACTTCAATGAAATTTGGAATGTTTCGAAGAACGCGGCACCCTATTATCTATAATACTCTACGTTCGTTACACTGTTTTGAGATCTTTCTTAATAACAAAGTGTAGAACGCATTATTAATTTTGTGACTGTAGAGAATAGGCAACTCGCACGGGTTGTATCTTTGATATGATATTGAGAGATACAAGCCTACTAATATTGAATCACTCGTGATGTGGTAGAGTAGTTTTGTGTTCAGTTAGTAGCAGTAAATAACTTGAAGATTATAAGTAATATAGTTTAGATAAGCGTTACAATATACAAATCATAAAATAGCAACCAAATTAACACGAAATTTAATTTAATTTTGGCTATGTTTGTTCACATAGGAATACCAAGACATTGGTAATAAAGTATTGATGTATACGTACGTCAAAGCAACAATTATTTTGACACCAAGAAAGTATTTGGTGCGATTATTTTAATTATAAATTGTTGGTAATCGTAAAAGACACACATTGGAAACAGTTTCATTTTCTATTTTTAACCATTTACCGACCAGAGTTTTATATTCCGTCTCTGCCGATCCAATGACACAACTAAAATGTTTACACATAATTAAGAGTGTTAACTCACAGCGGAAGCAGATTAATAACACTCTCTACGCTGTAAATCACGCTTTGTAAATATGAGTGCGATGTAAGCGAGCATGTGCTCTCTAGCGGAACACGCGAACCCGTGTTTCGGCGTAATTAACGTTGAATAATGGACCGCTGGGCAGCAGAGAAATACTTCCAACGTCGATGCTCTTTGATATACGATTGCAGTCTACCAACACTTCCCATAACAGGGCGCATACACCTGCTATAGTAGAAAAGTTAAGTTGAGTAAAAACACGGTATTTTCGTTCTCTGGTTTTGTTTTCTGCGTTTGTTTCAATCGCATTTAATTTCATATACGATCTCATTCTATAATTAAATTTCGGGAACTCATAATTAAGAAAGGGAGCTTGTACGGGCATATATAGATAATAATAAATTCGACAAAGTATTTTTTACGTAAGCGTGAAAGGAACGTGATCTTTAATTTATTACTCATTACTTGCTTTTTAAGGAACGCTTTTAAAACTTAGTTTTAGATTGGTTTGCAACCGAAATCGTTCGAAAGCGGCCTTCAGTGGTTCATTTCATTTCTCCACTTCGGGATCGCCGCTCCATTTACCTCGGGAATTATCACGGCTCTGAATAATCATCAGCGTAATTATCCCATCACCAAAGACTGATTATGGCTATTGCAATGACATTAACAGAGGAAAGTTGAAATATTCCTTCCTTTCACAAACGTTAATAGGTAGGTATGCTTCTGTTATTGTTTTCTTTATAAAAATGAACTAAAATAGCATACGCAAAGGGTTTATACAGCAATACACGCGATATCATGAACAATTTTTGAGGGGGTGTCGACTCTCAAAGTTTATTAATATTTCATTAGATTCGACAAAGAGTGAAACGTTCATGTAGTCCGTACAAAGAATTGGGCAACATTTCAGATGGTTAGATTAAATTCTTCGCGTTTTGGTTTAATGCATAATTTTGTAAAATTGACTATATTTTGAGCAAGCGAAACTTTTTATGTGAAATGATCGAATTTTTAGTTAGGAAGCGAGGCGCGTGGGCTGACGGACAATTGTGACTATGCTTTAAGATTAGACACACACGTAAGAGTCAACAGCGGTGTGAGAACGACGGCTTAATGCCCTAGTCCAAAGTTAAAGCAGTAAAAAACGATGTTCAACAGCATTCCTAGATACCAAATTAACCTGGAAAAAACCACATAACATCAATAGCTAATAACACACATATAAAAATATCAAAATTGTATCCATTCATAAATAGAAAATCAAAATTATCAATAGAATCAGCATTAATAATATTTAAATACATTATACGACCTTCACTGACCTACACCTGCCCAATTTGGGGAGGTGCCGCTAAAAACAACCTTCAAAAACTGGAAGTACTGCAAAATAAATTTTTCAGAAATGTTTTAAAAGCTTCATGGTATATCAGAAATGATCAAATTTTAAAAGAACTATCTATAGAACATCTGAAAACTTGGATTCTAAAACTTTCTTCTAATTTCTACTCTTCTCTTTCATCTTGCCCAGCCACTCCTTTGTACACTCTAGGTAAATCAGTCAATCTTTTTCCACGAATAAAATAAAGATATTCTAATGACCTACTACCTCCTCCTTAATTAGCTGTAAAGCAGGTTCCAACATTTCTAAATTAAATATTTATGTTTTTAATCCAAATATTGTATGCATTTTTCTGAAGGACCCTTCCTGGGTATCCTTAGTTGTTATTGTTTATATTGTAAATATTAGTCTTCCATCATTGTTCATGCATGATGAAATGTAATTACACAAAATTGTATACTATGTATCATAAAAAACCTTGAAAGGCATAATAATGTCGAACAAGGAAATAAAAACTATTTAAAAAAAGCAGCACTCCTGAGAATCGACATGCTTGGAACGCAGAATATGTAATGAATGCAACAATCGATTGGAAAACACAGGAATGTGAAAGGGGAGAGAAGGAAGCTTTCCTTCCACCAAAGAGTTAAACGATCAGTTGGTGTGACAGATCAAGCAAATAGATGAGATCCACAATGTGTTAAAAACGTCCAAGTGAATAAGGTACGCCTAAGTCCTTCCAATGATTTGGAAGAGAAGGTAATACGGTTATTCAAAGTACCTGTAGGTTTCGGACACGCTGTTTCATCGAATAGAAACTGAACGAGGATAGTGGATGAAAAACAAGCATGTAATAAACCGTTGCATGTAAATATCAAATTCTTCCTGCAGCTGAAGCAGTGAGCAGTTGCATTAAGTAGTTTACCTGAATTTGTTCTTTAGCGTTATATATTGTGTAAATGAGAAGCGTACGCCTTATTGTATTATCTTTGTTAAAATTTTGGATTTAACGAATTCTAGTTACAGCATTGTGTATCAAGACCTTTTGAATTGAATTTGCCTTATTTTACGTGGCGAGACTCAGACCATGAGGCCTGCTCTTCCGTCTGACCACGTAAATTTCGTTACACTCCTTTCACCAATCATGGGAGAAAGACGGTATCACTTGGGCGACGAAACAGGCGATTTGAATTTAGCTCAGAGGCATCATTTAGGCTTGAAGATCTTTTACATGCAGTAAATGTACTAACATGGGACAGCCGCCTTTACTTCCCCTCCGAAGGAAGGCGTACGAAGAATTTTTTCGCCCTTAAAGATCCACGGCTTCGATCGGGTTTGAACCCGCAAACTTGGGTACAGCAGTCCGATACGCTAACTGCTACACCATCGCCACCGCGCTACACCATCGCCACCGCCTTACTCTTACAAGGACGTTAGATTTAGTCTTAAAAGTACGAAATATTTGTTACGTAATTTTTAAGTAACTTTTCAATGCTTTTCTTTGAATTCAAACGTTGCTTTAAATTTCGGAAATAATGAAATGAAAATTGCCGTATCTTCAAATAAATAAAAGTGTACAAATAAGATAATTAATTTCAATACAGCCCCGCATATGTGATGGTTTGAAACGTTTGCTTGATTCGCAATTCAAAGTTAAAATACATTTTAAAGGAATTCAAAGGATATTTATTTTCATTCAATTTCAATATTATAAATTAACTTTAAATATTCTCATATTAAGTCGTTTGGTATTCTCCCTAACTTTCTGTCAACTTTTGTAACTACCTCCTCGCAGATCGCAGAAATAATCATGTTCTGAAACATTCTCACGAATAACTCGTTAACCAGCAGGCGCCAGCAACTGCTCTCCATTACAAAAGTTTAAGAACTCGCCGCCTGCGAAGTTCTGCTGGCGATACATTTTCATCCTATGTGCCATTAAGCGGAAATGAGAACAAAGCGTCTTGCTGCTTTAATGTATGGGCTCCGATCTCTTTGAAAATTAGGACAACTTTCTGTGCGAGCCCCTACCATAAAGTTTCATCAAAATCCTTTAAATGTTGCAGCTGTAGGTCGCAACTGGACCGTCGGACAAGGTTTCCTCAAGAGACCACACATTTTGGATGGTAAAAACAAAGACATCTATTTTTCATGATATTAGGTAATAAATACAGATTTCATGGAGAAATAGCGGTATTTGAGAGAAATGATACTCCCACATATGTGGAAATATTTAGGAAAATAGTTGAAATGTACCCAAAAGCGGCGCGCTTTTGAGAGGGTTTATATTTTCTAGCAAAGAACATAATGAAATAAAATACAAAAGATAAATTATGAGAACATTTCAAATCTCTGACTAGGATTCGTACAATATACCAGATTAAACAATACAAACTTTATGCAAAATATGGAACTTCATTAAATTTTCATTATTCGCAATCATGCAGATAGTTTTATTGAAAATAGTATCTACGAAAATACTTCATTTTACTTGATATGTTTAAAATTAAAACATATGCAATTAGAAAATAATAGAAAGTATTAAAAAATTAAAGTAGATTTACTATTTTACATTTTGAGATAATTATTTTTTAATGAAGTTTTACTGCGATGAAGAAACTGGGTATCAAATTGTATATCAAGTTGAAATTTCATACATGTTCAAAGTGTTTAAAAGTTTGACTTCATTATTATTAGTAATTAAATTTTGTCTAAGAATTGTCACTCCACCGGAATTCTTGGAAACAATTGTCACCCCAACGGGAACTTGGTTCTCTTTACATCTGCGGAACATATTTCCGAGCGTAAACGCGTCCAGAAAGTTGACAAGTGTTGACAATTATATTATGATTAGTTTAATATTATTATGAAGATAATTTGTCATAAGGAATTTGAGCAGTACGCTCTGAGAAAGGTCATAACATGTCGGAACGTCAGCCACCACAACAGAGTCGCGGCTCATCCTAGATATCCTAGACAAAACACACACTAACTGCCCATCAGGACTATATGAATGTCTTTACCACATTTAAGTATTTCATAATTTAAATCCATGTAAGGGATCCAAATATACTCGAAATATCATGTTCATTGCGAGTGAAACATTTATATTACTAGACGGCAATATACTAGGTATTCTTACATTACTCTCCCCACGAAATACGCTTCTCCTTTGCTAAGAAGACAAGTGAAAGAAGATTATTCCGCTTATCTTGATCTGACGACTCTTTGCTCGTATAGCCAGTTATCTCCACACATTCAATCTCTCCCCTTCAACTCTCAGACCCTTCACCTCTCTCTTTTCCTACATCTCCATCCGGTCCCACCTTCTCTCTCCAGCATAATAAAGTCCCCCGCAGAGAACACACCTATAAACATGTCGGTTCCGTTTGCAGAAGAAACGCTTCTCCGCAGGAACTCGAATCCAAAATAATTCAGCAGAAAATTTCCTGGCCTGCCGTCAGCCTATAAAGGGAGCTAGTCTCCCCCCTCTCCCTCCCCGCCCCGCCGGCCCTCCCTCGCTTTCCCTCCCCTCCCCTGTCCCCGCCTGTACCGACACGACGTCGAGCAGCAGAAAGCTTAAGCCGCTTTCACAGCGCAAATAGTGCGTTATTAATCTTAAAACCGTTTAAACTGCGGCGGGGACAAGGCGGGGCGACGGGGGGGAGGTGGGGGAGGACGGGAGCGGGGAAAAGCCAGCAACTCTCCGCGAAATTTGTGACACCGCCCTCGTCGCCCTCGACGGAGGCGACCGACCCCTTCAAACACGAGAAATATATATTTTTTTTCCCTCCCGGAGTGCATGTGGAGAGCAAGTAATTTTTCAACGTGATGAATTTTTTCCCTCTCGGGCGCCGCCGCCGTCGTCGCCGTCGTCGTCGCGTGAGTTGAGTTGGTCCATCGCCCGCCGCGCGCCGCCAGAAAGCGCTTCCGAGAACTCTACGCGCAATCGCGGCGTGTGGGCGCACTCGAGGAGTCGCGTCCCGCCCTCCCCACGACGACAACGCAGGGAAGAACTTCCGCAAATGAAGATTTTTGGAAAGATGTGGAACAGGAATCGAGAAATGAAATAGTTTCCAAGAAAAAATTATACAAATCAGAAAATAGATTAATAATATCAGATTTAAAATTAACTCTATCCTCGTTAGATGTTGTTCAATTTGTAAGATTTCATTTCAATGTAAACCCATGCACATACAGTATGAAAGGCACGTGTAATAAGTTAATTTATTTGTCGTACGTTAGCAATGGAAGAATAAATATATTGCTCAGGATACACCCATCTTCAGAATTTAAAAGAAATCCAATAGCTGCACTGCTTTGTGCAATTTAAGAATTAAGTTTTTGTGCATCGAATTAAAATTGCAGGGTGATGACAATGTAACAAGCGTATTCATATTATATATCACAAATTCCGTCATATCACAAATCGCTACAAGATAAGAAAATGTTCATAACAAAACATAGCGTAGTTTCAGATTAATTTCACAATTAGGCTATAAACTATACTTTTGCGTTTGTAGTACGAATAAAAAGTTTTTTTTAGGGACAGTACTACTGTTGTATTAAATGGAATTAATCGTAATAAAACTGGTGAAATTGTGAATTTTAAATTTCTCTTTTAATGACTCCTATCAAGATATTTCTGTGATACTGTTAAGACAACTACATAAATTCTATATTTGTTCCTTCATTTGTAGCACTAAACGTTTACAAAGTAAAATATAATTAGTAACGTTAATATGTATAGTTAAAAGTTAATAACTTCTATGAGCCTCTATTTCCATTCGAATGAAAACATCCTGGGCTTCTATTACGCTAGGCATCTCTCCCATCTCGGCGGCATAAAAGTGTCCCGCAGCTGCCGCCTTCCCTTCCGTGCTGTCAGCGGGGCAGTCTGTCTCGGGTGACAACGCCGACCGCGCGACTCACGATTCGGGCGACCGCGACAACCCCGCCACCTCCATCAAGGCCGGCCGCGTCACGCGACGGGAGGGGCGGGGAGGGGGCGGGGCGGGGACTCGCGGAAGGAACGCGACGGGCGCGGAAATAGACCCGGGAGCATGCCAGCGCCGCCGCCGGCCCCGCCCACAATGGCGATCCCCGCCACCTCTACCTTACTGCGGCCGCCGGGAACAATTGTCGTCAATCGTCGGTAAAAGGCCTCATTCACAACGCGACCTTAACCGTAACGTAATTCTGTAAGCGCAGCAGTAAAATTTACAAGTATAAAGGAGAATTCACAACGACGATCGTAAGTTTCGCGGAACCAACCACAATACAACGTATTGAAGCTTCATTCATTCCTTTCTAGCTTTTCCTCCGACTTTTCTATTTAAGCCTTTTGTGTGTGCGAGTAGCTTTAAATTAGTGCTTGCATTATTTTATTATATAAATAAGGGTTATCTTGTATCAAATTCACAACTAATTCGTCAAAAGTAGTTGTTTTATTCGCCATGTCATGTTAAAGTTACAAGAAAAAATGCTCCAAGTTTTTACTTTGAATCCACAACTCCCATCAAAATCGTTATAAAACTAAATAAACTCAATAATTATTTTTCACCACAAATTTTGCTTTTCCTTTCACTTACTCATCACAATTGCAGTTTTTCCCTGACAGTTTTCCCCATTGCCTCAGTCGTTTCCACAAATAACACTACAGCCGCCCCGCCACAGATGCCCCGCCACAGATGCCCCGCCACAGACGCCCCGCCACAGACGCCCCGCCACAGACGCCCCGCCACAGACGCCCCGCCACAGACGCCCCGCCACAGACGCCCCGCCACAGACGCCCCGCCACAGACGCCCCGCCACAGACGCCCCGCCACAGACGCCCCGCCACAGACGCCCCGCCACAGACGCCCCGCCACAGACGCTCCGCCACAGACGCCCCGCCACAGACGCCCCGTCACAACTGCCCTCCTACAGCTTCCCCGCCACAGCTGGTCGCCACAGCCGCCTCGCCACAGCCACCCGACCCCTGGACCCCTTGCCACGACGTCACGACGCACCGCGACGCCACATCGCCGCCCATTGTTCCAACAGCGCGTTATGGGGCGGCTTCTTTGGCTTCGTGCGCCGTTGCAGCGACGGAGCCACGGGGCGTGCGTCGCGACGCCCAGGCCGACGCCGTTTGTCACGGCGCGATGCCGACGGCGCCGCCTCCTCGCCACGTGCGGCAGGGAGGGGGCGGCCCGAAGGAAACGCGGGCTCGGATTGCGCGCGCGGGCTCGGCTGGGAGCAGCTATTCTTGATGGAGCAGACAATGGTGCGATGTTCAATTCTTTTCTTGCGCAAGAGAAGGTTTTATATAACATTTTTTCAACGTAAGTTTGTCGAATTCCTACGTTTCGAAGAGCGCGGACGAAGAAAAAATAATTTTCCAAATTCTGTACATCAAGGAAATCTCACTGTGCACCTCCGCTAATGTCTTAATGTCCGTCACTCTTGAATTCGGCGGGATGATCTTTTTAGAGGACATGTAAAGAAACACTTTTTTTTTGTTATTTAAGGTCGCATCAACATCTAGGTCATTTGCGACCATTATTGGAGTTAACATTATGGTAACTATAAATATGAAACGAAATGGTGGTAAGGGGAGAAAGGACGAACACAAGTACAACCATGCCCAAGGTGGGACTCGAACCCGCGACCCTTCGGTCTGAGATCACTACGACACTACTGCCTTAGCGATCTCGGCTATCTGGCCGAAATAAACAAATTTGTGGGGCGTTTCGTAGTTGATTTTTCTCTTAAGCAGAACTGATCACTTATATTTCAGTTTACATTATTCTTTTTATATTTATACAAATCAGATGGGGTGAGACTTACCTCACGAAAATATAAACTTTATTACTTTTTTATAACAACTGGACTTTCCAACAGACGTTTCGTGTAGCTAGTGTTACGTTGTTCCTTAGCTCAGCAGTGACAATGATTCAGTTAGGAGAACGTTTCCACATTCAGCCTGAACAAGTATCGAAAACCCGTTCTTGAATCTTGTATCCTGGTTCAGAACGCGGTCCATGCAATAATTAATAGTATTTGAAAGTCATTAAAATTTTTTAAATCGTAGCTTTCAATTATTTATTAATATCAATTACTTGAGATCCCTTGTTGAAGAGGAAACTACTATTTTGTTTAAAGTATATTAATGGATCTCGAAAATATTTCAGGCTAATTTTCTAAGAAATATATTCTTTGAATTATACTCCTGTTTTCTGAATAAATCTATCATTTTCTTTCTATGACTGTAATTCACTTGTGCAAATTAAGAAATAAGAAACTGTTTTCCGTTCGTTGGAAATATCTTCATTTTAAAACAACAATATTTTGTCAAATATATCTTCGAGTAGCAAACACCTCAGCCGATTCACCATATGACGCTATTCCACTAGGTTCATGGTTAAAGTAGATCACTAGGCAAAATAGTAGTCATACCACACAATGTCATTTAAGTTTTCTCATGATGTTGCATTCAGTACTTTTTCAGGAACAAATATGACAAGTGAAATTCAAGGAGAGGGAGTGCGGCAATGCGAGCGTTAGTAACATGAGAAAGTATCATGACGATGGTGTTCATTCAAGCTCATATCATATATTCCCGGTTTGCTGACGCTGAGCGAGGATACGATGATACCCTGCACCACGCACATTAGGAGTATCTCCATCGCATCAATTATTAATAGAAACACATGCATATGCAAGAGTCGAGATTTCGGCAGGAGCAACATCAACGCACATTAAAGGTCTCAAGGGGTGCGCCACACATTGAATATTGACAGCCAAGGCCATTTAAGGGACATTCACCACTTATAACTCTTACATTGCAAGGAAGCAAACTTTCTTATCATCAGCAAAAATTAACCAAATTTTCTATTGCATATTGACATAATTTGCAGTACCTCTACTTTTCAATTTTGCGCGAGTTAATTTATGTGTAGACAATGAACACAATCGTTTGGCAAAAGATTGGTTCACGATCTTTATCAAATAAGCTACGGTTTATAAGAAATTTACCCACATGAGATAGTCTCGGATCCAATGACCACGGATACACGCAAGTGTATTTGCAATACACGCAAGTGTAAATTTGATGCAATATAAAATGTTCATGAACATTTTAGACTGCATCAAATCTAATTTGATGCAGTGTAAAAGGTTTATATTTGAATATTTTGAGCATAAAATGAAAATACAGACAGTTGATAACACTATAATACCATTATTATAATGAAGATAACTAAAGTAGGGACTTGTCAATAAAAACAATGTGTAATTTAAAAAGGATTAATTCTACAACAAAACCTAATACATTTTTTTGTAGAACAATGTATTCACTTTAATTTCGGGTAGATTATAATTTCTGGTAGTTACTGAGCTGTATACTTAAAACGCATAGAAACCATCCTCAAACGGCTCCCCAACCTGTGCTCACCTCCCCAGATACTCACTCACTCAAAAACACACTTCAAGATTTTTAGTATGATATGAGGGAGGTACCAAAGAACAATCGTGCCAAATATTTCAAAACTCAGATTTCGCTCCACTCGATTTGACTAATTCGACTAGATTCCCTAATACAAAACAATGCTAGATTTCCTAATACAAAAGCACATTTTCTACATCCACTATCAATAGCACTTTGAAAGTGTACAGTGTGGGGACGACGCTTTGAGACATCGATCAGAATAATTTCAAACACACATTTAACACATGTTTCCTAGAGTGACATTCTCTTGTGATATCAGGAATATTAGTTTGCTCTAGAGATGTGAATATATCCGGTCACTACACTCAGAGTATCCTTTAGGAAACAGCTGGCCTGAGTAATCGATACTGCGGCACAGCATTGGCATCTGTTCCGGAGGCAGAGACAGGAAATCTCTAGACGTTTCGTCTCAGAATCGAATAATTCACATGGTACACTCGTCACATCAAATCGTGAAAGGTTAAGCTGCTTCAGATACAATGATGCATGAGTGAAGACCGCATGGGTGAAGTGTGCATGGGTGAAATACGAAAGGGTAAAGTTGCCTTAAGTGAAAGGCACATGGGTAAAGTAGTCTTAGGTGAAGTGAGCATGGGCGGGCGGGTATGACCGAAGCACGCGGGTGATGGGGAACGGAGTGAAGCTGGCTGGGGGTGAAGAGCGGAGGGGTGGGTGAAAGAGAGTGGAGGCGAACGCTGTGTGGCGTTGAGAGGACCTAGGCGAGAAGGTGTGGGGCGGGGGGAGGCGGGCGCCGAGAGCATGTGGCGCGGATTGGGCGCGCGCTCTTTTGATGTGGTGTAGAATGCGCTTCCCTCGCCCGAGGAAGAGTTACAGCCCGGTGGCGTGGCGTTGCGGCGGCGGTCCCAATGGGCCCTGGCGAATGAGACAACGCCCCCGCCGCCCCCGCCGCCCCCGCCGCCCCCGCCGCCCCCGCCGCCCCCGCCGCCCCCGCCGCCCCCGCCGCCCCCGCCGCCCCCGCCGCCCCCGCCGCCCCCGCCGCCCCCGCCGCCCCCGCCGCCCCCGCCGCCCCCGCCGCCCCCGCCGCCCCCGCCGCCCCCGCCGCCCCTGCCGCCCAAGCCGCCATTCCCTCCCCGCCGCCTCACAAAGGCCCAAGAACGAGGGCCCGCGCTGGGCGCTGTCTTTTCCGTTCGCCGCGGAAAGAGTTATACACTTCTGGGAGGGACGGGAGAGAACGGAACGTGGCTTGCACGTAGAGAGGCCAGACGCCGAAGGGGAAGTGTGAGAAGAGACGCCGAAGGGGAAGATCGGGGTGGAAATCAGTCGCAGGAATGCGATGCTCGCGGTAGAAGAAAGATCATCCCTAACGAATGCCTGGCTTCCATACAGCTTCAGAGCTTTCAATCTGACACACGACGTACGTAATTTCGTCGCGCGTTGGTGAAACGTGAGGTTTTCCAGTTGAACGACGCCGAGAATGCAATCTTCTCTTTCCTCTCTTGTTTACTGCCAAAATCAATATGAAAATCTTTTGACCGCAATTTTAATTAAAAATCATAGAATAAATTACGATTTATTGGCAATCGAAGTATTCCCAAACGAAAAGCCGAAATTGCTCTGGCGATATAACTCATGAATGGATTGTTTTCTGTTGGCTTATCGATGTCCTGGGACCACTGTTATATTAAATTTATCGCAATCATCAATGCTGTATATAAAAAAGGCATAAATTTTAACAGCGCGAACATTCGGCGATATTCAGGACATGACGTATGATATAATTCAGATACTACAAACAGCCGAATTCCAGATTTCAAAAAATATATATATTTCCCAATTTGGTAATCGCTCTTTGTTAATACAACTGGCAGTTATTGTAAGATCGCCAACTGGAACAGTCATTAACGTGTGTTTTCATATTGTTTATTTTCATTATATGATTTTTAGCTTTTGATAAAGAAACATGGAGAGAGAGAGTAATTTTCCTAGGTGACGTTCCGTCGTATCTTCTATGATCATGATGCCGATCAAAGTAGCAGAGAATGAGGAATGATGTACAGAACAAGTAGAACGAAGGTTCTTGGAGCAGTATGTCGTAAAAAATATGTTCCGTCGTTTTTAAATTGGACGATATACAAACTGAAAACTTTCAAGTGCAAGGTAAAATACCTTAACAGCTAATCCTTTAAACTATCTCAGGAACATGTTTCATTACGTAAATTTAAGACTCTGTGTATTTCAGGCAAAAGAACGCCACATTCCATTAGCTTGACTGCCCTCACGACAGTACGTCGTAGCTCACCATAGCGTCGTATGTAGGTGCCTAATTATTGGCAATGTTTCGGCAATAATTAGACATCTACACGTTAATTACTTCTAAACAAATGTTCAAGCATTTCAGGCAAAGTTGTAGACGACATTGTTTCTGAAGACGTGGTGCCTCTCGAAAAAGCAATATTTTCAGAGTTATCATTCCGACTTAAACCTTAATAATCGCCCGACAGAACCATCAAATGCGTTTCCTACAGCCCAAATATAATTTCAAAACTCTGGCTTAAGCCTTGACAAACCACTTTTATTTCAATGTTTATCTTTGAATGTTTTAATTATCGTCATATTTGCAGTGTATAATTGAATAAAGTAGTATGATCATTTATTCAAGCTTATCAAATTTCGCAATCGAAACCAAGATGACGATGGTGAAGACCACGGTAGCCTTTTTTGTTTTAACATTTTCAACTCTATTTGAGAAAGACAACAATCCTGCAAATGTTCTTCATGAAAGTATTTCGACAGTTCTGGGCCCCGTGCGCACGTCAGTCTCCGGTGCCTCTGACACCCTCGCCACCGCAGCATCGCGTCCCGCGCCGCATTTCCCCTTGCCCTCCTCGCCCGCGCCATCGCCCGCGCCATCGCCCGCGCCCCCGCACAAAGCGCGGAATCGATCGCTGGCAGGGGAGCGCGCGCCCCTGCGCTGTCGGGGCCGCGTAACAATTAGGGTCGAATTTCGGGGGAATTAAGAAGTGCGGCCGAAAGCGACTCCAATAAGATCACAAGCGCGGATCACCCCTCGCCCCCGCCCTCGTCGCGGGCGGGGACGAGAGGGTTGGCGACGGCCGCGGAGGGGGGCGGGGCGACGGACGGGCGATAACTGGCGGCGCGGGGCGCTGATGGCTGCAGAGGGGACGCGGCGCTGTTGGGGACACTCGCGGTCACGTGGGGTGGCTTGCGAGGACGTGCTGAAGGGGGAGGACGGTTCCCGTGCATGTGCGAGCAAGGAATGCGGATAGGCGAAGGTGGCTGGGGTTGCATCCAAAAGAATCACCACATTGGCCGTTTATATGCGATTAATATCATGTTTCAAAAAAATAGGAGTTGACAGTCCATGCATATGTCCGATGTACGTGATATTTGGCAGTTTACACGAATTAAATTCTTAACCTCTTAATTTTTTTTCAGGATATTTTGTTCGGATTTAAAGTGTGCTTGCGCGAATTTTTTTCAAGTTTCCATGTAGTACTAATATGCATAATAAGCAGAATTGATGTTTTGCCGACTTTTACATTCACAGTGTTTCATGGAATGTTTGACATTGATTACTTCGTGCTTTCGAAGAATGGTCATTCGTCCCGTAAGTGTAGGGCATGCTTCATCACAAAAAGGGGCTGTGATCTTTCCCAGCTTGGATAATGAGATCCGGCGCCGACCTACACGTCAGCTTGCTGCGTATTCCTCAATTGGGTTTCTCCCACCAGCGGAGCACCGCCTCAGCCGGGACAAGCTCTAAGCTCCCGACTGGTCTCCCGAGATATGTGGTAGTGTAGTGTATGTAAGTGTAAGGTAAGTAAGAGTTGAGGTTAGGACAAGGAAAGGGACGGAAAGATCGCGTGTGGTCCGTGGCCCGTTTGTTAGGGTATTGCTCCGGCATTCGCCTGTTGTTGATCGGAGAAACCACGGAAAACTATCAATCAGAGCAGTCGGACGCTAGGATTCTCCTCCAGAGAGCGGCTGAAATTGACCTAGCTATGTAGCTACGTACCTAGGATCGAAAACCTGAAACCGCCGGGACTCGAACCCTAGGACCTCCCGGTCAGAGGCACTGCAGAGACTTCAGTTGGTGCACACAAGAAATATATAATAGAGTTAAATTTCTGTGTTTCACCAGAAATTTACTTCGAGAAATTTTTTCATCGACAAAATTGAAAAAATTATATTTTAAAATTATAAAATAAATAATAAATTTAATTGTATAGTAGAGTGTGATTTGTTGTTACGGAAAATACTTTATTATATTCAGGATGTATACTACAAACACTAAACTTTTGTTACATTAGTTCATGTATCACTTTTACAGTCGACAATAGTGTTGTACCAAAAGAACCTGCACTACTTTCATATCTTTCGTGTTGAAGAGGAAAATGAATATTGTAGCAATGTTTCAAGGATTTTTTGAATTCATGCAAAATCAACGACAACATCAACAACAATTTAACATTGGTGGAACGTAAAGAAACGCGAAATCTACAAAATAAAACGAGTAGATGTTCGTATCTGTCATTTTATTTTCTAAACACGTTGTTTCTATCTATTCCTTTTCAAACAAATACCAAGTAGTGTAGTTTTAACAGCACATGGTTTTTAAATTTAAAATTTTTTTCAGCTCTATTGCTGGAAGAAATTTAGAGAACAAATGTATGGTCGTTTTTGAGAAAATAATTGTTCACAAATTGAGTATCTTTCATGCAAAATTACGCATAAAGTCTATTTTCAAAAAAATTATAAATGTACTTCATGACATGTATTTGGGCAGAAGATTTCATTAAGGAATTAGTGTTTCTACAACAGCACATACTTTCTCTCAATTTTTCTAAATTTGCAATTTTCGAAAATTCAGAGTGTTAAAAATGAGACCTATATCATTCATTTAGCGTTCCTTGTTCTACACGTGCAAAAACTAAAGAAAATTTGGAATTGTTTTGAGAAAATATTTGATTAAAAAATTAAAATTGCCTATTTCACATACGAAATGACGCAAAAACGAAATTGTATATAACTTTGTTTCAAGATCTGTCTTTAAAGAATAAACTTCATTCAGGAAACATCTCCATCTTCAATTTTGTATTTGTAGGAATACGGCGGAGGAAATGTAAACTTTCGCAATTTTCGGAAATTCATAAATTTATTCGAAAACGAGACCTATCTTAACCGTACATTACACTATTCGAAGACGAATTTTTCCAGTAAATTCGGAACCTTTTTTGAAAAGATGTTGAATATGTTGTGGCTCTTATGTAAAGTAGCACAGAATTAAAATATCCATTTCAAACTCAGAGACCGCCAGTTCATTTAATTCGATTGAAAAATATCAATTTTGAAGAAAATTGAATGACTGCTCTTCCTGGATAGCGTAGATCATAGAAAACCGCCTGAATGGTGTACACGCTAGCGCTGACCACAGACTGACAATCAGCCAGATGGACAGACGGACATACAGACCTTTTACTGTCATAGGATTTTTCGGAATCAAAGACCCTCAAAGCATGGATTCTGACTAGACATGTTAAAGGAAGTAATTTACTCTATATAGATAATGTTTTATCTACTTTATCGTCGCCAGGGTCAGTCAATAATACTTTTTCTGGGGCAAATTGTTGATTTGCGGTGCACGATTACGTACTTTCTCTTGTTATTTAGTATGTCGAGAAAAATAAAAATTCGTGCAATTTTTAGTAAATTTCAAAATTGTCGCTGGGGCTTCTTGTAAATTCTCCCCAAACTTTAAAGATATCTTCCCACATTCACAGATTTCAATTTGAGCTAGATCGAGCCAGGAATATTAATTTCGGCAAAATTCTTACGATAATTTATGGTAGTATTGTTCACACATATAAAAAAACGGACAGACAGACAGACGGTCGGACAGACAGATACGTGTGCAGATGGTCGAACGTTTTAAAACAACAGACGGACGGTGGTTTTACAAACATGACGGGCGGACGTTTAGAAAAATAAACCAGGAGACTCTAAAACGTGTATTTCTTTTGAAATCTCCAAATCAATTTTCCGTAGTATGGCAGAACTTTCTTTATAGCACGAATATTATTTCATACGTATACGAGAAAGTTGTCAATAACAATATTTTTGCTTCCAAGTAATAGAAAATGTGAATAAATGATTACAGATCCATTCAGTTCATTTCGAGATACTAGGTAAAAAAATACGAAAAACAATGTAAAATAGTATGATGTAATGTGATCCAACGCAATATGGATGTTGAAGGGTGTTGAAGCATCTAGGTATGCACGTAGGTATTTTTCTGCACTCGCTGTAGAATTAAACTAAGCTAGAAAGAATAAAGGGAGTGCGCGACGTCACAATGAAAAACGATCACTATCGTTCATTCACTTGGAAAGCTAATCACGCGAAGCGAAAAACGCATGCGCGTGGAAAAACGCGATTACCGCTGCCCAGTCCCAACGACGGGACGTGGGGAACGGGGTAAGGGGGGGGTCCGAGACGAAGGGGACCGCAGGGGGGGTGCGCACCTGGCAACAGGAAGCGCCGGCCGGGGAGGCGGCCTGGTGCGTCGCAGCGGGTGCCGCCCCTTGGTACGCACCACCGCACCAGCCGAGGGCAGGGGCGGCCGGGCGCCTCCTGGTGTTGGTTTGCGCGGCGCGGCGCGCTCCCCTCCCGCGCGCATCCGACCTCATTGAATTATACGCTCCTCGCGAGAATGCCAATTGCGCCTTAATTATAGGCGGTCCGCGACCTGCACTACACGAGATGTACGAGGGAGGAGAGAATGTCGTTATCACTCGCGTTCTTGCAGAGTGCCTGGAAATGTTTGACACGAAATAAAATATTCCAGTAAAAATATATTGAGGAAAATAAATGAATATATACATATATATTCATGTAATAACAGTTTGTAAAAATTTCAAAGTATAACAATTGTTGACACTGGAAAAGCTAGAAAAATAACATTTTAAAAGCTAGTTGTACTGCAACAACACGTAATTTTGGGCATTATTTGTAACTTTTGTAATTTTCAAAAATTTGCTGTTCAATGAAAATCGGACCTCTACCATTTTTATGACCGTCTTTTGCAGAATCCAAGACAAACATTTTTAAAGAAAAATTTGGAGCTGTTTTCAAGAAAAACATGTCTTTTAAATTGCTTTTATTCCATGCAAAATTTCGTAAAAATTTTGAAAAAATTGTACCTGGTCGTGTTTAAAGATTATTTTTGAAGATGAGATGTTATTACGAAAAATCTTTTGCAAAAAAAAACAAGGAAAAATTGTGAATATATGAAATTTTCGAAAATTCATATAATTTAACGAAAGTCGGATCTACACCATTTTAAGTGTACTTTTCTCCTATCTAAGAAAAAAAACTTAAAACATTGGAGCCATTTGTAAGAAAATTTGGAAAATGTCGTTGGGGCTTTATGTAAATTACACCAAAAGGCAAAATATCCATTTAAAATCCAAGGGGTCGCAACATTAGCCAAATGGATATGGGAATATCTATTTTGATAAAATCCTTCCTGCGGTTTAACCGATAGAGTAACTTACGGACGGAATTGGGCTGACGGGCTGGACATATGTTTTCCCGTACACCAATTTTTCGGTTTCAAGGACCCACAAAACTTGGATTATGATTTTGCAATGTATTAGAGGAAGTTATTAACTTTTTTCTCGAGCAAGAATTGCATTTTTTTGAGTATCAGGAACCAACAACGCAAGTTTTCCTGACGGAAAAACGCCGTTTTTCGCTCCATTCTTATAGTAATATCTTTTTTCGTAAGTAGTATGCAAGAAAATAATATTAGTATTTAAACTATAAATATGTTTTTTTGAGTTTTGAGAGAGATCTTCGAGACTACTCAAGGACCCACTACTGTCAGTTTTGATCATCTTCAGTGCACTCAAAGGACAATAAGAGGACAATGAAAACTAATATAACAAAACTGTATTTCCTTGTCTTTACGTGCAAACAGTGAATCATGCTCACATGTGTTACGTTCAGTCTTTATCTGCGGATTATATCAATAAATAAGCATAAAAATGTTTTCAGAGAAGTTATATCGTAATTATTACAGATTTATGATGTACACTTGTCTAGATTAACATTTGCTGAAATCTAGAAACAGCAAAATACTGGTCTTTACGTCTCACGAATGATGACGATTTAGAATTCTGAAAGTAATGAAGCAAAAAACATTTCTCGTGTTTTCCATTTTGTGACTGATAGCTCTTGAACATCAGCCAGATGTGTCACCTGTCAGTGCATGTGTAGTCAAATATGAAACATGAGTAATGATGTTCCCTGGATGTGCGCCAAAAACAATTGATGTCAGCATTAGACAAATGACACCCAACGACGAAACATACAGCAATGACTCAAACACTACGCTCATAATGAAGCTATAAGGTTATTCTAATTGGACGGTTCTTTAGAAAACTTGATACACAATCATTCAATCATTCCGATCATTAAAACTGATGTAATTTCTAAGGAGGCTGGTGAAAATAGAAATTAGACATACTAATTGTTGTGTGAAATGTGAAGTAAGTATTGCAAAGTTTGGCATTCAGAGAGTAAAAAGAACAAGCGTGAAGATTAATTCTTCACCAAAAAGCCTTAATGAGTCTTCCATCCTAATAATTGAAAATATTGAAAGCAAATGAATATAATTGCTAATAATGATTCACGTGAATTTCAAATCTTTTACAGTAACAATAGAGGCAGTTCCAGTAAATGTAAGCAAATTATCAGTTCCAATAAAATTGATCAGAAGAAAACCTTTCCATATATTCAAGGAAGTAACAGACACAGATGAACACAGATACTCAAAACCACGGAGAACATAAAACATGAAAGCAAATAACGCAGAGAATTAGTAAAGCAGTTCCAGAGAGGAGACAGCTTTCCATCGTTCTCATTACCAGAATTGTATGGTAATAAAGTAGTGTAGCGTAGTTAAGAGGAGGGAAGTGAAGTAGAGTGGAGTGAAGTGAAGTGAAGTGAATTGGAATGGAGTGGAAAATAGAGTGTAACAAAGAAGTGAAATGCAGTGCAGTGTGACGAAGTTACGGTCTGGAAATGTCTGCAGAATCAAGTAATTGCGCATTGTTTAACAATTTTTACAAGTAAATCAATACTCAACTTTAAGAATTATAGTTCATTAATTAATTAACGAAAAGATTATAAACAAATATTATATGCAGAGAATGTATAGAAAATAGATCATAACAGCCAAACCCATTTACTCCAAAAGAAAGCAGAGAGACCATCTACACGAATCCGCGTGTTGTGAAATATGACTTCGCCACGTTCGCCGCGCGTGGGCAGCTAGGCGCGGCGTGGCGCTGCCAAGCACAATGGGCGACACTGGCGGCAGACAAATGGAACTGAGCGTCACCTCGCGCGCTCCGCTGACAGCGAGCGGCGGGCAGGGCGGGCGGCAGGGCGGGGCGGGCGGCAGAGCGGGCCGGGGATTAGGCGGCGGGCAGGGCGGGGTGGTGCGGGGGGCAGAGCGGGGAGCAGGGCGGAGCAACGCAGAGGCAAACAGGAGGAATGGCAGGGCGGGGGGCGGCAGGCAAGGCAACAGGTGGCGGGCAGGGCGGGTGGCGGGCAGGGCAGGGCGGCCGGCGGGCGGGGCGACAAGGCAAGGCAAACCTTAAACAAAGCAAACCCTGGGCGGCGGGCGGGAGCGGGGAGCGGGCGGCTGGCAGGGCGGAAGGCCAGCACCGACAGCAGGCAACGGACGGCGGACGGCGGGCAACGGACGGCGGGCGGCAGGCGGCGGGCGGCGGGCAACGGACGGCGGGCGGCGGGCGATGGGCGGTGGGCGGTGGGCGGCGGGCGGCGGGCGGCGGGCGGCGGGCGGCGGGCGGCGGGCGGCGGGCGGCGGGCGGCGGGCGGCGGGCGGCGGGCGGCGGGCAGCGGGCAACAGGCAGCAGGCGGCCCAGGCGCAGCAGGCAACAGTGAGCGCGGTGGATGCCGGCAACACCTGCAAGAACAGTCGCGGTTCGATGCCCGTCGCCCCCGCGAGGCGCGCACCTCTCGCGGCAGCGGTGCCGGCGGGGGCAGGGGCGGCGCGCGCCGCAGCTGCCGATATCCGCGCGACACCCGGAAGCGTCGTGTCGCCGGAAGTGTCCGGGCCCCCGGGGTCAGCAGGCGGGACGGCGGCGCGGATGCATGGGAGGGTGGGGCATGAGACTGCCGGGGGCCTCCGGATCACTCAGTGGCAGGTGACGAGGGCGACGGGGACAACGGGGGCGTTGGGGGCGATGGGGACGTTGGAGTGTTGGGAATGGCGGATGCAAGGAGGCGTTGGCGGCCGCTCTTGGGGAGAGGTCCAGTAGTGCGTAGTGGAATGGCGATGGGGCGCTGCTCCGTGAGCCCGATCATTCATACGGCAGAGGCGTGGCTGAAGGCGGTGGCAGTAGAGGCGGAACGATGTGCAGTTGCGACGGAGGGAGGGGTGTGGGCGGTGGAGATGGCGAAACTGTGGAAGCGACTGGGGCATTAAGAGCGAACGGGAGGCGTGGCCCTGAGGGTAGACTTCAAGGCAATCGCTCTCGATGTATTGTGCGCATTCGGAGGGCGCGGAGGGCCTCAGGGAGATCCGAGAGGCGTCGCTTGTGCAGGTGGCAGCGGTGGAGGCGGCGACGGGGGCGTGGCCGTAGGCTTGCAGGGCACCCGTGCCACGCGGCGCAGTGCCTGCCCAAGGGGTGCAGCGGCGAGGAGCGGTGAGCGAGCGTGGACGCAGCGGTGAGAGCATTAGGGTTTACATGACTGGGAGAGGCCTGCAGGTGGAAGCAATACGGGGTGTTGAGGGAGGAAGAGGAGGCGGAGAGCCTAAGAATTTGTTGCTCTCCAAGCAGGTAAAAACATTCAAGTTTGGGTCGGTCTTAATTTCGACGGCGAGGCCCAGAGTGCTTTGGCGTAGTAAGCGTAAACACGTTAGAGCTTGGTTAGATCTAATGATCCGAAGGGGCGGGGCGAAATATTGTCTTATATGACGATGTATATAAGGATTCTTGTAATTCTACTCGAGTACTGTATGAAATGAGATTGAAGTTAACAGAAGAGAGCGAGAGCAATGTAAACATTTACCACTACACATGCAACATTATGAAATGAGGTACAGTAAGAAATACGTAATTAACAGGGATTAGCAATGAAACATGAGAGTCGGTCAGAAACAGTGGGAACTGTAAAAGATTCATCACAGTGAAAATCAGTTGCACACGCATACACCCAAATGAGACACAGTATAAAATATGATAACGACAGTTTATTTATTAATCGCATGGCATGCATTTTTAGACGAACAGAACAATGGTCGTCGATGTTCCAAAGCCCGAAATTTCAATATATGGCCGTCAAGGGAACTTTTAAGTGAGACGTTTATGTTAATGAGGCCGATGAAGATGTACATGATGGTGAGTAGCGAGCACTAATATGCCACCAAAACTTCCAATAGGGTCGACAGAGATCGCTTCAAACGGGTCGTCACTCTGTTGCTAGGAGGCATTAGGTCTTCTGACGGCAGCTGCAGAGCGCCTGAGGGCAAAGCAGCATTCGCAGGGCGAGGAGCTGCTTTCAGAGACGGACGCTCCGCCGGAGGGCGCGGTGCGGTCGCACAATCAAGCTTCAGTTGCGCACGAGGTGCCGTTCAGCAGCAGACGCGCGCCGCCTCCGGCAGAACTCTCCAGTGCTAGATGCAAACGTTACGCGAGTTACTAGCAGTCCTAGATGCTCTCGATCGACAAGATACCGCGCTATGGTTTCGTTGTTCCCAACCTCTGTGACTACAAGAAACTAACTGAATTGAAATGATGCCTTATTTTAGGTGGCGAGACTCAGGCCTTGAGACCTGCTCTTCCGTCTGACCACGCAAATTTCGCTACGCTCCTTTCAGCAACTAGGGGAGAAAGAAGGTGTTACTTGGACGATGAAACAGGATTTAGCTCAGAGGCTTCATTTGGGCTCGAGGATCTTTTACATGCAGTAAATCTACTAACATGGCACAGTTGGCTTTACTTCCCCTCTGAAGGAAGGCGTACGAAGGATTTTTTCGCTCTTAAAAATCTACGACTTCTATCGGGTTTGAACCCGCGAACTTGGGTATAACAGTTCCATACGCTAAACGTTATTTTATACTTTACCGCTATTTTAAGCTTCTAAACGAAAGTGAATTAAATGAGGAAGGAAGCAAGTGCTTCAAAATCAAGTCGCTATCAAATTGAATACAACAAGAGCGTTTGAACCAAAGGAAACATGAATATCAGGTTAATAGTACATGTGCTGTAATTACAAAATTGTGTATTTTACCAAACAGTAATAACGCAAGAATGTCAAGAAACCTACAAAAAACGGCGTCATCAAGGTTTTCCTACTTTGCTCGATTTCCGCACATGGAATGTCAGCCATCAAACGTAAAACAATATGAAAACAAAATGAATTATTCAAATTTTGTGAGAAATTAATAGAGTTGTGACGTTTGGAAAGAGAAAGAAGGGAGAGATGAAGCCCTCGCAGACTTACACAAGTCAGCATAGATTTCACACTGGCTGACTAAAAATGTAAACACAGAGAACTAGTAGGTAAATCATTTACACGTCGCGCTTCGAAAGTTTTCTGAGGGGAAAGGCTTAAAAAGTATGACACAAACACTACGGCACTCACAACTGCTGAAATAAATTGAGTCATTTTATAAAAATAAAGTAAAAACCGCATGTGACGATCAAGGGAGAGGCTTTATCTGCCTATGTATTTTGAGTTCCAGTATCCCTACCTCATCTTTTTACTATACATTGGTGAATGATGAACAAAAGTACCTAGAAAGCATGGTTAGAAATTTTCGAAAACACTCCCTCCCCGGCAATACTCCTACGACCACTAATGATATGGTAGATTAACAAAACATTGGCATAGTGAAGCTTCACTTATGACCACAAAGAAAACCACACTCAAAGGACAGCCTCAACATTTGCTCTATGGAGTGGGTTCGGAGTTTAAACATATATTTCGCCCTTCAACTAATAGACGCTTCTCTCAGCACTAGTGCGACAGGTAGTTTCGGTCTGCACTTGCCCCTAGGCGAGAGTGTCTTCAGTGAAATTACTCTCGCATAGAGAGCTTTTAAAACTAGATGCCCCAGGTGACGTTCAAAATTCCAATCACCAGAGCTATTTGAAAGAGGTAATGAAGCAATGAACAGCTGACAACTCTCAGGAAATAAAGCAACAATCTCATCTACGAAACTAAAAATGAATTAATGTAAACTAAAATAAAAAAAGAAAAACGTTAACGAGACAATGCGAATACACACATTCTGGTATAGACTAAGAAACTTTAGCGTAAATGTGTGCTGCACTTATAAAGACAAATCAGAAAAGCGCTTATTTTATGTTTCAGGAACCCACTGAGTACGTGCGGCAAGTAGAGTACCGATCGCAGCACCCCCATTGAACCACTGGGACCAAGATTCAATTTACGACCGATTCTAAAGACAAAAGGGGACTCAAAGGAGGTTTTCTAGAAGTTCAACTCTTTCCGTTGTCTCTCATTCTACCATTAACACATCATCTTTCACTACAGCATCACAACGACATTGTTATGCACATTCATCCAGCACTTTATTTTTTTACTCCGTTTAATACAATTTTGAAGAGTAGCATTGGTTGGAACCCATAATGAAATGTCTGCCGCTAAATTCATCAAATAATTAGTATTAGAACCACGTTTGAATAAAATTTCGACAAGTCGTTAGGAGCCACCTTCATACAATTAAAAAGGAAAGTTCTTTTTTTCCACATTCTCTCTTTCACGCGTATTTGTAAGGAAAGCCACTTTGTGACTTGGGGAGTTAACGTTTTGTGATACTTCAGCGCTACCATTTTTTGAGATGGTTTTGACGGTACGTAACATTCGACACGATTGTGATTTGCTGTAAATTATAATGTATAATTCAGATTCAAGAAATTGATATTAGCTATAGTAAACCACGTATGCAGGAAATTAAATTCATTAAAATAAATACAGTAAATAAATTTGTAATGATAAAAGTTGTCTATCAAAATATGTAGAATGATTAGCAATTTGCATAAATCTTATGTTTGTTAAGAAAACAAACTGTTCAACATTATGCATAATAAAATCAAGTTTGAATAACTGGAATTTGCATGTTTCATTCACGTAATAAGTGAACTACTTTTTGACTTCAGGGAAAAATATGCATATTGACACATTGAAATCCAGTCTCTGGTGATGAAATCCAAAATATCCAAAGAAAGACTGACAAAGAGGCATCTATGTTTTGGAAATGAGGCATTGAATGAAACTCGGTATGAAGATATTCTTTCATGTAGAGTTCACTGAGGCATGTTAGTAGGGCACAACGTCCACGCGATTCAGAGAAAAAGTCAAACTATTTCTGTACGAACGGTCGGCCGAGTTCACAAAGCAGGTACTGCGAAAATTATTTCCTATTGGCTCAGACGTTAGCAACCCCGACTCTAGCGGTCAATGTTTCCTGTTCTAATCCTCACTGCTACCTATTTTCTATTATTTTATTTACAAGTGTGCACAGGTATTTACATTGCTTTTTCGGCATTCATAACGAAAATTATTGAGAAATTTATTTGATTTTTTTTGTCTAAAAAGTCATTTATCATTAAAATAATCTCCGCAGCCGGATTTGAAAAGGAAACACACTGCATGTGAATAGGCCTGCTCACTTTACATGCGCGTGCGCCAAATCTTGCGAGATATTTTATCTCTTTTTGTCGAAACGCCAGGCCATTTTTCACGCCAACGTCACAGTCATAATCTAGCCGTGAACTACCTTGAAGTTAAGATGCACTTAATTCCAACATCGGCTGCCTACTTGTAAGTATTCCTACCGAACAACCAATCCTAACCCTGCGTAATCAACAGCACACCGTGGCGAGGGTGCGAACTAGAGCACGCAAGGGATCAGGCGGAGTCGGCAGCCGCGCAGAGCTCCAAGGCGGGCGGAAATCTAGGGTTCTCGCGCCAACTTCCCGCACCGCGGCCCTAGGCACCACGCTCGCCGACCCGAATCGCCCGCCCCCACGCCTGATTGGCGCCCACCCGCCTGGCGCACCCCTCGCTCATGACTGTGCTTACATCATGGGTAGGTTTCTTTAAGATGGGACCATTTTGACAAGTCGGGAAACAAATGAACGTCATGTAAGGCGATGACATCACAATAAGTAATGATAAGTAGACCGCGGATATTTAGATAAAGCTATTTTTTCCCTGGGTACCTTGTATTAAAGTTTTACATATACGCTTTAGAAACAAAGCCATCAATTTTATATAGCGCCTAAAGCCTATTTCAACACATAACGGTCGGCTCACGGGGGGTTTATTTTCGGAGACATGTTTTGGAAACCCTTCAGATAATTGTCCCTTCAAATTTAATCTTAAGAATGTATTTCTTATAAATATTTGGTTTATGGAAAATTTCAATTATGTGTTTTCGCTTCACCCTGTGAAACAGTAGATATTACCACTGTGATGATTGATTATAATCCGCAATATATTTTAATTGAAGGTATTTGTTTCCCTGAACAGCTTAGAGCTTTCAGGACTTTTGTGATTTACTCTTGCGGCAATTACTCCATCGCTTTGCAAACTTTAGGTTACTGGAAATATTTTGAACTGAATACATACTTTGATTAAAATCGTTTCATGGTGTGTAAACGAAAGTTGATCACGTCAGATGTTTCAGATGACTCTCTTCTTTTTTTATTTTATTGTTTGTTATCGAAAATTGAAGAAAAGAACCGAGGTTATATGAACGTACATCTCCGCACAAAAGTGGGTATTAGATGTTTTAATTATCAACGAAGGCCGCATTATTCTTCTGATGTTCCTTCAATTACTAATTTAGCAGACACATTAGTAGTAATATAAAATTTATGAAGTTCATATCGGATAGCGCATCACACTTTTTTGGGGCCCATGGTAGAGTTCGCGTGACGAACCTGTGCACTTGACAGTTGAAGTGCGACTGACACATGCAAGAAGGGAGACACTGCGCATGCCCTGTAGAGCCATCCTTGCACACAATCGCTGTTCAGAAAACATTGGATACCTTATACGAGCTATGGATTGTAATCCCCCAGAAATTTGTTGGGGTTGCGTCAGGAATTTGTTACTTTAGTTTTCTTGTGTTTTCTTACAGGTTCTTTTTTCTGTTTTGGTTTCGAGGCTGTGTGACAAAAACGTGGGAAGTCAATGCTTTTGGGACGGCATTCATAGTAGCAGTCATCTGAGACGTTAGCGGTGTGTACAGATTTTTCGCGCGAAGTTCTGCCGTATGTTTCTTCATTAGAAATTGATGAAAGAGCTGGCTGCAAACAATGTATCGCTGTGAAAGAACTTTGTCGGTGGCGATGGTGTAACGGTTAGCCTATCGGGCTGTTACACCCAAGTTCGCGGGTTCGAAGCCGTGGATTTTTAAGGGCGAAAAAAATCCTTCGTACGCCTTTCTTCGGAGGGGAAGTAAAGCCGGCTGTCCCATGTTAGTAGATTTACTGCATGTAAAAGATCCTCAAGCCTAAATGAAGCCTCTGAGCTAAATTCAAACTGCCTGTTTCGTCGCCCAAGTAATACATTCTATCATCCGTAGTAGGTGAAAGGAGCGTCACGAAATTTGCGTGGTCAGACGGAAGAGCAGGCCTAATGGCCTGAGTCTCGCCACGTAAAATAAGGTATTCATTCATTCATTCATTCATTCATTCATTCATTCAAACACAGAGCGATTCATTGAAACTGCTGCCGAGCATTACGGCGGGTTCTTCGGGCGGTCCCCAAGGTTCAGCATTCGGACTACAAGGCGCCGGGGGCGGAGGTAATGAAGAGCGCCGGCATACTCGTTGAAAAGAGTTTGGGGAGGTGGGAGCCCGTGAAGCTTGCGCACGTGCGGTGCGTGGGCGGCGCCGCCGAGGCGGGTGTCGCACGCGCCGTGCGTGGGCGTGCCACACGCCTGCACGTGTCCCCGGGCCGCGGGGAGCGCTCCGGTGAGCCGGCTCCCGGCCGTAATGCGCGGTCCGTGTCGGCGTGCCGCGCCACAAAGGAATAAATATTTCACGCGCCCAATTAAGATGTTGGCAGCGGCGCTGATAAATCCGGGGACGGCCGCGCACCGCACGACACCGCGTGACACGACGCAGGTCCCCAACGCCCCCGCCCCCGCCTGTCCTCATCGCTCTCCCCGCGCTATCCTCCCCTGGCGTGGGGCCCCGCTAAATTATTGTTGCTCTTGTCGTGCCCCGCGGCCGCTTTTCGTGGCAGCCGTTGCCCCCCCCCTGCCCCCCCCCCTCGCCGGCTGCCGTCGCCCGCGTGCCTGCGCCGCGCACCTCCTGGCAGGTTCGATTCGTTCGCTGACATCTCAGTGTAATGCCGGTGGGCTGCAGCGTGAACAAATTTGGAAACTGGATTTCCAAACGGTAGTTCGCACTCTGCTCGAGCACAAATAAAATTATCTCATATAAGGCTGCAACGAATTAAATTTTTTGAAAAAAACGTCTTCACGAAAACTACACTAGAAGATAGTTCTGTACATATCGCTGATATAAGCTAGTGGTGCTTCAACACCCCCTGCTTTCTCACGTTACTTCAAACTTCCGCAATTTTCGGAAATTCAGTGTTCGTCGAAAATGAGACCCTCGGGATTTTTATAAGCATGAATTTTTTGTCTGTGGAAAAATCTCGAAACGTATGAGCTATCAACTATGTTGCAAGATCGTCTCAACTGTATTGCGATAGTAAATGTTTATAGCGACATGACCGACAGATTCGATTTGCAAAAATTGTTTATGCAGCGCTGTTAATGCATTGTTGTGCAGCGCTGTCTTTTGCATGAAAAAATGAACTGAAGTTTCATAAAAAGAATGTGATAAGAATTTAATGATAAACATGACAATTTGAGAAAAAAAGTTCAATTTTTTCCCCTTCATATGCATTTTCGGTGGAATTGGAGGGGGGAGAGCCCGCACCCGGGTCGACTACCCACTCAGACTTAACACCAATCGGCGGCCCTGTGAGCATGTGATCGGAGTGTCAAGAACAAAATTATTCACAAGAATCAGTGGCGGCGATGGTGTAACGGTTAGCGTATCGGGCTGTTATACCCAAGTTTGCGGGTTCAAACCCGATCGAAGCCGTGGACTGTTAAGGGCGAAACAATCCTTCGTACGCCTTCCTTCGGAAGGGAAGTAAAGCCGGCTGTCCTATGTTAGTAGATTTACTGCATGTAAAAGATCCTCAAGCCTAAATGAAGCCTCTGAGCTCAATTCAAATTGCTTGTTTCGTCGCCCAAGTAATACCTTCTTTCTCCCCTAGTAGGTGAAAGGAGCGTAACGAAATTTGCGTGGTAAGACGGAAGAGCAGGCCTCATGGCCTGAGTCTCGCCACGTAAAATAAGGCATTCATTCATTTATTACACACTCCCCATGACTTTGGTGTCGCAGTACGTCGAAGCACAGCCTTCCCCACGAATGCCAGCCACTCCATTACCTCCAGCGCCCCGATGTCTCCGACCCCTTGCACCCGTCGCGTCGCTTGAACCCGTCACGCGTGGCGGCTCGTGTTTCTTTCTGGGGGCGCACGCCTGTGGCATGGAAAATTCTATCGCTTCATTAGGGGACCAAGTTTCCCTTCAGAACCTTCTTATTCGCTTTCCCCCGTCGGCGTGCGGTGGAGGCGTTGGGGCGGTGGATTTGATTGATTAATTGATTTTTTCGCATTTCCGGGCGCGCCAACTGCTCTGGTCATTAGTCCCGTTAGTGTAGGGCATGTTTTTTTCTCGGAAGATGGCGGTGATTTTCCCCCGCTGGAGGGCGAGATCCGGCGCCGACTCACCGTCGGCCAGCGGGGTTTCCACCTAACTAGGACTCTCCCACCAGCGGGGCACCGCCCCAGTCAGAACAAGCTCTAAGCTCCCGACCGGTCTCCCAGAATATGTAGGTGTGTAGTGCATGTTAGTGTAAGTGTGTGTGTATAGTACAAGCATGTTAGTGTAAGTGTGGGAGAGGATAGGACAAGGAATAGGAAGGACAGATCGCGCGCGGTCCGTGGCCCGTTTGGTAAGGTACTGCTCCGGCATACGCCTGGTGTTGATCGGAGAAACCACGGAAAACTACCGATCAGAGCAGCCGCCCGCTAGGACTCTCCTCCAGACAGCGAATTCGACCCAGCTGGAAAGCTAGTGTCGAAAACCCTGCCGCCGTCAGGTCGGGGCGGTGGAGGAGGCACACTGTGAAGGTTAGCGAATGGAGGCGCTGGAATTGGATATGGTAATGCAGTTATCAGGGGGAAAGAGGCTTGGAAGACTGTTGAGGCGGAAGAGGGAATTGATGCACTGAAATTGAACTTGCACAAAGGGATGAAGGTGGTTAAGTATTGAAGAGAAGGCGTAGGTGGTGTGTGAGTCCTTGGAGGATACGAAACCGTCTTGGATATCAACGATTTCACGGAACCGCACTTCTGTTAAGGGTGTGATTGGAGAGTCTGAATTATTTTCTGAATTTGCTTATTTCGACATATTGTGTTTTAATTTGGTAGATTTTATATTGTTTGTGGGATAAAGTTGTAAAATTGGTAATTGTCAGTTCTTTCTTTCCGATATTTGGAGAATGGTTTTCGCTTTGGTGACCGAAATAAAAACGTTAAAATGTCAATAGGAAAATTGCAACAATAATCTTCAACCAGACGCAGGACTTAGTTATTTACTTTTTATACAATCTTTCGATTACCACAAGTCGACCAATGCTGGCAATTGAGAGCAGCAGAGGAGGATGCTAGGGTGAAGGAGTCTAGTCCCTCTCCACAACTTACAGCGCTTGTGGGTTCTGAACACAACTTTCCTTTTTATACCTCCAACCTGACTGCGGTTTGTTGGACGTCATCTTTACACTTCGCTGCCAAGAGTTTTCGTGAGATCGAAAACCTCGAGAACCGATCGGGCATCACGTGTCACTTCCCCCCACCCCCACCCCTCAGCGTTTGAAAGCTTTCTACACCTCCAGCGCCCTCATGTTTTATGTCTCTTTTCTCATGTTTATTTTTTCAACGTGTCCTGTGCCCCATCGGGCAGCCGGAGCCATTTTATGATTATTATTTTCCGAAGACCTGTTGTCCCTGTGAGAAGAAATCTCGAAGGTGGTGTCTTTCGGGTCCCTTATAGTTGCCTGCCAGTCGCCAAGCTGCTTCTCTATTTCCGTTGTCGGTGGCTTCACTTGGGAATGCGCTATCAACAGCTCGTTTGCTGAAAACTGTTTTAAAAAGGTTCGTGCAGGGAAATTGAAAAACGAAAGAATGGAATATTTCCATCTCTAAAACGATTAGTAATAATCATCTTATTAATACAATAAAAAATATTCCTTAAAAAAAGAAATTGGTTGCGCGGAAAATAATTTATGAAAAAGGAAATACGAAATAATACACGACAAAGTACTCGTAATATCCGGAAACGTTACTTGGAAATCTTTCCTTTTCCTTTAAGCAAAAAAACGGAGATACAGTTGCAAAAGAAGTACGAGGCTTACATGACAAAAGGTAGTGAAGTACGTGCTACAATTTTCAATATGAATCTATTGCATTCAGCATTCTATACACTAGAAGTGAAATTTTTTACCTTGTCAATTCCAAAATTCGAAGTTGTCCCAATGTATTTTACTGCGTTAAGGTAAGACATATCACGCATGGTTCCATTATCCCTACGCCGTTTCAGAGCAACCGGGCAAAACCGGTCCACATCAACAATTTGGGGAAGTCAGGTGTGGATCGCCCGAATAATGAAAACATGGCCCGCGACCATGTTTAAGGATTTAGTTTGTGGCCTTTGAGGCCTTGCAAGTTGGACACCCCTGTGTTCGAACGCAGCCCTGCGGGTGCTGACAGGAGTGGGGGGGGGGTGCTGGCCCGGGCGACGCAGGTGCAGCCGCGCGGAGGAGGTCCAGGTAGAGGCGCCAACCACGCCCCCCCTTCCCCTTCCACACCTTTCTTGTTACTTTCATTTCCCCCTCCCCGATTCCCGTTTACCGACTTTATGGCTCCTTTCCGGTAATCATCCCATCAAGAGGCGTTCTTTTGGATTTTGATAGTCAATTAATTTTACTGCAGTGTGACAGAGGTACGTTGTATGAAACATCGAATGTTCAAATAATTCTAAATATCAAATAATATTTTGCAATATTACCTTTTATTTCCTCTCGGAAGACAGGATCGTTTTCTTTTGGTTGAATAGAGCTAAGTATATTCTGTCAATTTCAACCCTCCCCCTCAGGAATAGCAAGACTTAATACACGTACATTTTCTTACTATTGACGAAGTATATATTTCCACGTGTCCTTTATATTTAAATTTTAACCGTTAAATGGAACTTTGTCCTCAGTCAGTCAGTCAGTTGTAGGAAAGGAAAGATATAAGAATCTGTAAAATGATGAGCTGCTTAACCTCCGACTCATATTTTTCTCCTACAATGACAGGACATACATTTATCAATGTATGTTCCTTTTGAGGCGTTCGCTTTATTTGCGTGTCAGTTGGCAAAATAAAATTTGTTTCCTGTGTTACCCGTTTCCTAAAGGAGAGGTAAACAAAGACTTAGTCATAATGCGTTGTGTCCCATCTGATCTGTCTAAATCGTATCAAAACGAAATGGCACAGGATTAAAAGGAATTATAATAACTCATTTGAGGATGTTGCACGGGCATTGGAATATTTGAAAAGTTAAAATTATCACATGTAGGGCATTGTTGGGTAACAAGTAAATGTTTCTTCAGAATTCTTTTCATTAATTTTCTTCTTTTAAATTATGATACAGCTATACCTTCCAAATATTTCTTTAAAATAAGACTACTACTGAATGTCATCTGGAGGTTTGCATCGCAGTAGGCGAAAGTCGCTTAGGTCTCCGTGTTTCTGCGGCTACTATCATCAATGGAAGTTCCGTGGAAGACCCCCCCCTCCTTCCCTCGGTGCTGCCTAGCGAAGTGAACCCCCCCCCCCCTCCGCTTGCCGCAACACCGCAACTGCCCGCCCGCTGGAAGGCTGGCTCTGAGCCTTTATTACAAGCCCCGTCGAATATTGGAAGTACCATAAATTCTCGACCGAACGAATACCGAGATATTGGCTCTCCGAACACGGAAAGAGATCCGCTTTGAGGATTCGTCGGGCGGGTGGCTGGCGAGCGTCGCCCACGCTGCGATTCAATCCGGGACGAGTCCCGTCCGCGGGACGCTGGGATGAAGCCGGACTCTCCGGAGCAGTAAAGCGCGATGTCTATCTGACCGCCCACGCCCACGCTGCCCGTAGCTCCGCCCCCCCCCCCCCCCCGCCCCGCCCACCCCACGCCCGCATGGCTTGGAGGCCGCGCCGCGCCGCTCGCGAGCAAGGTTCTGCCAGATGGGTTTCGTCTGTTGGCTTGGCCTCGCGACCGAGATGCGCCTTCAGAATGATATGTATCGAGGAGAAAGGAAATGAGAAAGTATTGGCTACTTCTTTTGTCAGGGTGGTGGAGTAATCATGGATATGGTAAACCCTGAGCCTTGATCCCATGCGTACCTAATCTGATAGGCTTCCTAACCATGGTGATCCGCGGGTAAGTGTAGATTCAAGATGATGAGTCTCAACTTCTTCGTGAACGGAGAATTTTTGGCACGTTTGAATGCCCTGTTGGTATTTTGAAGAAACGTTTTTCAAACTCTGGAGGCTCATAACTCACATAATATTGTTCGGAAACCCAAAAAATCAAGAAAATTCTTGTCAATTACTACATTTCTATTAGTCTGATATCGTTTCAATTAAAGAATATGTACCACGCCTTGCGAAGATGAAATTTCTCTGGAAATCTGATGAAATTTCAAAGGAAACGCTGTCATTGAATGGAATTTAACTTCTCCCCTTGCCTTTGAAAAGAGAACCACACATCGTTGTCCTTTGTAGAATCACACTCGCACATTAAATTATGATCAGTTTTGTTTTTAACATGGGTTCTCATGATTAATAAAACAAGAAATTTTAAGAAGAAAAATTCGCTCTCGTCTTACTAAATCTCTTGCGAAAAAAAAAAGAAACTTACCTACGTGTTCGCGACATGAAATCGAGCAGTTTCAATTGTAAAACACCAGAACTCGTTTCTTGGGCCATTCGTACCGTGAAACGAATGCCTGAAGCGTCCTTCCCAATATATTACCAGCATTCTCCTCAGCAGCATTCTCCTCACGAAATACCCGCATTTGTTACTAGCTTCCTCACCACATTAATTTCGTGGTGGACCGCCGCAGCGGTCAGGGCGCATAGCTGATGAAGGCCCGATTACCTCCCGTCGGCCCTCGGCCCGACGACCGCGTGAGAATTGTTCTCTAACTAGGGTCGATGCCACCGGGTTCGGACCCCTCGTCTTCCCGTTCCTGCCATCCGTCTTGCATCTTCCGGCCGGCCGGCCGGCCGGCCGGCCGCCCCCGCGCCGCATGGCCGTTTCGTGGCCGCGTCACATTCATTACCGCGTTTTTTCTCCGCCTCCGCCCGCGCCTCCGTCTGCGCCCGGCCGCGGCCGTATTTAAGCGCCGATCGGAAGCGAACCCCGCATGCATAACCATGTTCTCGGGGTGGGGGAGACTGCCTGAACGATTCTGTTATTCACTCGTTCCTCTCGCGCGGGAAGTTCCCTTTTTGTTTTTGTTGCCGATGTCTTCCGCCGACGGAAACCTGCCAGCTTATTTTGGGATTCGGAGTTTGGTTGTTTGTAATCACGATTGAATAGGTGTTGGATAAGTTGTATTGTTTACTCTTTTCCGGTCCATGTGCTTGGACTTATGCGTCCATCACAATTCATGATCCGGGCTGTCAGATTGAATTTGTATTTGTAATAGTGTCCGTCGTTTAGATTCAAGAGCTTTAATGTTTTGGTGATGTAAAAAGGTCTCTGCTTACAACCTGACTTACGAGCATCTTTGGTTCTTGGAAGATGAAAGATGAATTCGGAATAAACCGTGAAGAACCTATACAAATTTCATTAAACTTTCTCATTTCAGTCGTGGCATATCCATGAGAGAATCCTGATAAAATAATAGAGGAAAAAATAAAATAATATTTTGAATTTGTATAATTAATCTTTAGTAAGTGTTCCCTGTGATCACCAGAGACCGGAAAAATGTGTAGTATGAAACGTCAAATCATGTACATAAATATGTAATGAGAACAATAAGAATACGCATTAAATATGGAAAATCCATTATAATATGTAATATTATAATATATTAATTATAATACACATTTACATAGTACGAAATTACATTGATAAAGAATTTCCTAAACAAATTTGAAAAATAATACAACCGTTTTAAAAATCATTTGGAGAGCACAAGTTGATGCATACTTCACAACATACAACTTTTCTGTCAGTAGTAAAAGATTCAGCTATTGCTACCCTGGGCCGTAGTTGTGCAGCCAGACTAGACGCAATAGATGACATCGTACAAACGGGCGGTATCTACGACCAGCAAACAATCACTGCAGCGTGTAGTGTTACACGTCAGCGATCACCAAAATTGATCGGAAATTAAGGTCACGAAACGCGGCGTCAGTGATACTTTTCACGCCTAAAGGAGAAAATGATATCTCACTGACGTGCACTTCACGCTACTGAGATAATTGATGTTGGCGCATCGGACTGTGAGAACATGAGACGTCTTTGCATACGGTACCTGGTGTAGATAGCTCGCAGTAACAATGTAGGAAAGGACTTTTTTAATTATTTTTATTAAAAAATATGTAAGAAAATTGATAGAATAATAAGAAAATTTGGTGAAAATAGAATATTTTAAAAAAATATGTAATATAGTACTAAATATGTAAAAATATGTAAGGAAAAAATTGGATATTGTGTCAGGACAGCGACAATTCGCCAAGATTACAAATTTGAAAACGTTACGTAGAAAGACAAAAAACGTTTAATTACTTACAAAACCAGTCTCCAATGAGCACATTTTGTTAATCTAAAATGACCATTGGGAAACTTGATATATCTATGGATAAAGCCACACAATAATTGATAAATTAATTATTTGGTTCTAGTAATTATATATTATATAGTCTTTCGTTAATATTTAATATTTATAAAGACGTACGTAAACTGGAAGGACGCAAACAATGAGCAGCAACGATGAAAAGTAGTTATTTGTGCTCGAGCATGAAAGTGCTTGAGAAAGTGAAAGAACTGCTTCCGAGTCATTTCGTACTTTCTTGTGATTGCGAGATATCTCCTGCGGTGGAGATTTTACGAGAGTGTTAAAACGAGAGTGTTCCGTGTGCGGTACGTGTACCAGCGTCGGTTGTGCGTGACGCTTCCCATCTTTGCTTCTAATGTGTAAGTACCTGTAAGTATGTCTCGGAACAGCTTTTGCATGACTCTAATGTTTAAAGTACGCCAGAAAAGATATGTAAGTACCTTATAACCTCGGTCATTACCAAGGTTTGGCCGGACGGGTTCTTGTAGGGAAGATTAGAGGGAATGTAAGATCGAGATAAAAAAAACTATGGCTCTTAAAAACAGAGGATGAAGCAGAAATAAAATATAATTAAAGAGAGCTCTCTTCGTCTTATCTTCCAGCATTTTCAAGCACTTATCTGTCTTCTGAAGAAGCCTCCGTGATCTTGCGGCACGTGAACAGTGAATTAAACACACTCGTGATTTTTATAAAAAATGTTATTAAACACATTGTGCATCAGGCGGTGGAAAGGAGCTTACGAACACGTTCAGAAATTTAGTGTTACGTCATAACCCACGCGGACACGACCTTTTGGAAACCCGAATGTGACGTGGTGGAGCGGGGGCGGGGCGGGACGGAGGGAGCGGGGCGAAGGGGGCGTGGCGGGGCGGAGGTGGTGGGGCGGGGCGGAGCAGAGGGGAGGGGGGGGGCGGGCGGGGTGGAGGTGGTGGGGCGGGGCAGAGGGGAGGGGCGGGGCGGGCGGGCGGGGGGGGCGGGGCGGAAGGGACGAGGGACGGGCGTGGCGGAGGGGGCGTGGTGGAGGGAGCGGGGTGAAGGGGGCGGGTCGGGGCGGAGCGTGGCGGGGCGAAGGGGGCGTGGCGGGGCGGAGGAGCTGGGGTGGGGCGGAGGGGGCTAGGCGGGGAGGAGCGGGGCGGGGCGGAGGGGGCGTGGCGGGGCGGAGGGGACGTGGCGGGGAGAGGGGACGGGACGTTGCGGGGAGGAGGGGGCGGGGCGGAAGGGACGTGGGGTGGCGGAGGAGGTGGGGCGGGGCGGGGAGGAGCGGAGCGGGGCGAGGCGGGACGCGAGCGAGACACAGTAATTTAGGATCCGTCTGGCCGTTGACGCTGCGCTCCGGCCCGGCTGCATTCCGCGCGACCCAGCGCGACCCGCGGCCGAAGAGCGAATCCCTGTGCGTCAGTCATTCCCGTTACGTAAAAACAGCCAGCGTCTACTCCCGCAGGGGTTATTCAACGCTTTACATAACCGGCGGCGCTGCCACTTTCGGGCCGAAGCGCTCGACGGGTTTTGCGTTGGCCTGTTTCGGCCCAATTGGGCGTTTCTTTCTGAAATGTGTTTCACACGTTTGGGTATATGTGGGTTTATTATTCTTTCCAACTTCAAAGTGGGATAGACTATTCTCTTCAGTACTCTAAAGGGATGAAGCAACTTATAGTACGACTGGAGATGTACGGCCTACGACTGGAAAGAACACGCGGTCATGCGATGAATTGTCCAAAATGCCACATGTGTTATCTGAATTTAACATCTGGTTATAGAGCATTCATAAACATATTTCGTAATCAAACGTTTGGATTGGGAGAAGAACGACGTGGTTTCAACATAATGTGCAGTATTTTTTGCTTATTGGAAATATAACAAGCCAATGTGATAAATATACATTTCGATTCTTTTATTTTCGGTTAGGGTTATAGGACAACGACCCCGAAGGCTCACAGCAGCACCGACTCAGCCGCATAAATAAAATAACACATTTCCAGATCCCGATGTGTTCCTTGTCTCGCAGCTGCCGAATCTCCACCGTTTCGCATCGGCGGTGTCCTCCCGCACCACCACCACCCCGCTCCCCCCCCGTTCTCGCCCCCGCACTCGCCCCCACCCTCGCCCCCACCCTCGCCCCCGCCCTCGCCCCCGCCCCCGCCCCCGCCCTCGCCCCCGCCCTCGCCCCCGCCCTCGCCACCGCCCTCGCCCCCGCCCTCGCCCCCGCCCCCGCCCGGCGCGGGGTAAACGCGTCAGCGACGGCGGAAAGGAAGCAAATAAATCGGTCGACTTGTTTACCGGCACCGCGTGAGAGATGTGCCGAATAAATCGTCGGGAGGAGTCGCACGCGATCGAGCGAGAGCCTGCGAACGAATCGACTGAGTCGACTCATTCGCCCAAATGGCTCCTTCGGCCGGAGCCTTTTTTGCTCGCCGCGTCCCGCTCCGCCGAAAGGTCCGTAAGTAGGGTAATTTCCCCGAGCCCCGCAAATGTATGAGAGCGCTCGTGTGTCTCTTGGACGGACGCATTTAATGAAAGCAATACGACGCAGCGTCGCAGAAAGAGATTTCTGGGCTTCTTTTCGCTGTGTGAATTTTGCGTAAGTTAGTGCCCGGCCAACGAACTAGCACCATTGAACTGTTTCGCAGATTTCTTGACGATCGAAGAATAATACAAATCGAGCGAATGAAATTGAAAGTTATTATTTTGCTACAGAGAGAAAATCCAACTTCTATAGGTTGTGGATAAACTACACGAACTAGGAACAATTCTTATATGGAGGATAAGTGGTAGCAGCTAAAATACTTTACTTATTCAATCTAGAATATCGATTTCGTTTTCCATTGTGTTAGTAATATTTACGTGTGTGTGATGTGTTCATTTCGTGCGTGTGTTCCGAAATATGGGCAATAACGGCATAAAACGTCACCGTCCTTGAAAATTGAATTCAGATTTCTCTTGTGATTATATGATACGATCATTTCTTGGTAACCGGAAAACATATTACGCCCTTATTAGACATTTTTCTCGCCCCAATTATAAATAATTTCGTACTTGAACATTTATTATTGCGACTATGGTCGGTCATTTTCGTCATGGTTAAAATTAGTTTTTTCTCTAGTGAATTTTGCACATTCTTCTTTGTGAAAAAATTACTCGATGCACAGATTCATGAGTATAATTTATAATAAAACTTGCATTGCCTTTTAGACAGAGCTCAACAAACAATCCTCTGATCTGAAAGCTCACATGTCACAAATGTCACAGTATTGAATGTATCTATGACATTAAAAGAGTATTAATTTTAAATTCAAAGCGCTTTGTAACGTGATTCATTTTTCTGCAATTTTGCTATAATGATGTCGGACTTTTTACTCAGATGATATCAAATCTTGATCTGCTTCGGATCATGTATGAAATATACACGAGGATTTCGTAATTAGCAACACTTCATTTGAAAAATACAGATGACATTACATAAAGGGTTTTGTAATTGAAACACATCAAACCATATTTCTTGCAAATTGTGATTGGCAAATATATCTCGGTAGTCATATTGCATTCGCCCTCGATTTTATTATTATTATTATTATTATTATTATTATTATTATTATTATTATTATTATTAAATAGCTGCCTGGTTGACGTAGGGGTTTTCACAGTTTATTAACATGAGATATACCTAGCGAATTGCGCTCTAAGGATGTAAAACAATTATATTATAATACAAAAAGAAGATCAAGAAATCAAAAGCAGCGACTTTTAGAATATCATTTTCTTTTTAACCTTTGTTAATTTGCATTAATTTTGCAATAGAGCGGAAAATTATGGAGGTTTAAAACTCTCTCTGTGGTAGCGTGATTTTATTCTGCAAGGTTGTGTATAATTTTTATGCAAGTTGCATTTCCGCTGCGCCAAAGAGGCGCGGCATGGCCGTTCGCGGTTGCGGGCGGCAGAGGAGCGAGGGGAAGCCGATCGGACGGGCGCTGAATGCGGAAGGTGACCGCGGGGAGACCAATTGGGAGGGGGATGTAATTGAATCCGATCGGAAGCGCCAAGACCTTCAAGATGCTTCCTCCAGCTCCGCCGTCCCCCAATTCCGTGTTCCGGACCGTCTGGACCTCCGCGTTTCCCTCGTAAAATAATTAGAGTCGAAGACCGCCAACGACCGACAGAGAAGGGAACAAGCAACGGTCGCCACGCGCACCCACCTACAGGAATGTTGCGATACCGGATTTCAACACGATGTATGGTGCAGACGTAACACCAGAACGAAGTTCTTCTATTATTGAAATTCAAAAATCCATGAAGTTTCACTTGGTTTAAAATACAGAAGCTGGTATTATTTCTACATGACAATTTTCAAAGACCTTTCAGGATATTTTAAATAAATTACAATATTATTGCAATTCAAATTTATTATCCTTAGATGTATTATTAAACCTACTAACATGAAAAAAAGTTAACACGGTTTCTCCGTGACAGTGCTGTGGGAAAGCTGTATGATTTGCTCCAATGGACGTGAGAGTGCACCTCTCCCCATTGCAACATTTTAAGTTATCTATCTGTATATGTTTCATGGCGCCAATAATTTTTCAATTCCGTGTCTGTCTTCACTATTAAAGGCGAACTTATCGAAAACAGGAATCGATAGTGAAATATCGCAAGTACCGCCTCGCGCAAGTTTGACCTTTCGTCGGGGGGCGCTGCGCGACTGGGCATCGATCTGGCTTCCTCTCTAATGACGCCATTCGCCGCGGAATGGACGCCGTGAATCTTACAAGGTTGTGTGAATCTGGCGCCGCCGCCGTCGCCATCTATGGGGCCCTTATGTCGCCGCCGCCCCCGCGCCTCCGCCCCCCCCCCCCGCCGCCGCCGCCGTCGTCGTCGACGTCGTCGTCGTCGTCGTCGTCGTCGTCGTCGTCGTCGTCGTCGTCGTCGTCGTCGTTGAGGTTTGCGCTACTTTGTCGCCATTACCCAGCCTCCTCTTCCTGATACCGGGGACACGTTTCCAATCCTCCCTCTCATTTTCTTTCCTTACGTTGCTCTTCGGCTAGATTTTGGGTTTTAGACTTGGATGCTTATTGCTACTAATGTTTACATCTAACATTGCAGACATACATCCGATAACGCGTTTCCGATAGAAAATCCTGAATCACCATATTTCGCCAGACCCAAAGCTAGAATTTGAGTTATGCTTTATCATCTCTTCAACAACGCTAAGCTAGCTTTCGCGGTATTGATTTCTTATCTTTCTGTAACGTAACATCAATGTTTAGAAAGACTCGCCCTTATTTCGGTACCCTAAAGACATCTATAGTGTTGATTGAACGAAGAAAAATTAATACTTCGAAAAACGCCATTATCAATTAAGTCCAATTAAGTCTAAATTTCGTGTGTGCTGTTCAATAAGTATTGGATAATTTCAGTTTTTCATCACTGATGTTTCGTGTGCTTGTTCTCAAAATCGATATTCGTGTTTTCAATCATCTTTAAATTGTCTAATAAGGAATAGTGTGTTTAAAATCTGTTTTTCTGGTCTCTGATTTTACTTTTAAGGAACAAAAAAATCACTGGAGTAATTAAATGTTAACGGAATAATTTATTTCTTTTATATCGAAAAAGATTATTTCGTAAGTGTTCGTTAAGAAATTGTGCATCACAGTGTTGTAGAAATAAGGTACTTGAATTTTTCGTTTCAACCATTTTTTTAATGTTTGTAAATAATACCCCATCGGAATAAGAATTGCACACGCTACGATTTTCATGTATTGAAGCCAAGGGATTTCCTGTAAAAGAGAAACACATGCACTACACTACCACATATTCCGGAAGACTGGTCGGTAGCTTAGAGCGTGTTCCAACTGGGAGGTGCCCCGCTGTTGGGAGATACCTTGTTAGAGAAAAACCCGCTAGCTGACATGTAGGTCGGTACCGGATCTTACTATCCATCGGAGAGAACAACACCGCCATCTCTTGCGATAAAATGCACCACGCTTACGGGAATAATTATTTTAGCAGTTGACGCGTCCGGAACCACTAATCAATCGATCTAACTCTGTATAAGCGACTGGAACGTGTTGGCCAGTTGCGACCTCGTCGGGCCAGTGCCAGTGCCAGTGCCAACGCCAGTGCCAACGCCAGTGCCAACGCCAGTGCCAACGCCAGTGCCAACGCCAGTGCCAACGCCAGTGCCAACGCCAGTGCCAACGCCAGTGCCAACGCCAGTGCCAACGCCAGTGCCAACGCCAGTGCCAACGCCATTGCCAGTGCAAACGGTAGCGCCATTGCCAGTGCAAACGCCAGTACCAGTGCCAGTGCCAGAGCAAACGCTAGTGCCAGCGGCAGTGCCAGTGCAAACGCCAGTGCCAGTGCCAACGCCATTGCCAGTGCAAACGCCAGTACCAGTGCCAGTGCCAGCGCCAGTGCCAGTGCAAACGCCAGTGCCAGTGCCAACGCCATTGCGAGTGCAAACGCCAGTACCAGTGCCAGTGCCAGAGCAAACGCTAGTGCCAGCGCCAGTGCCAGTACCAGTGCCAGTGCAAACGCCAGTGCCAGTGTCAGTGTGAGAGCGAACGCCAGGGCTGCGTGCGCCCTCGGATGGCTGTACTGCGGCCGCCGGTCATCATTTGCTCGTCGCGCGTCGCGGATGCCGCCCGCGGGCGCTAGGCGCTTAGCGCTGTTTGATCGCCGCCGCCGCCGCCGCCGCCGCCGCCGCCGCCAAACGGCGTGTGCACGCTCGGGGGAGCGGTCGCCTCATCCGATGACGTGGTGCGTTGAGGATTTCTTCTTTCGGCGAATCATGATACACTGTTACGCACGTGCTTAAATTCCATTCAAGATACAATTCAGAGCTCATGTTATGCCCTTTACCTCGCGCCATTTATGAGATCTCGGTCCATACTTATTACCGTGATTCGTCCGTGTTCTTGAATGATATCTTATGACGTTGACTCAGATGTAAATGTACTGTCCCTTCAAGGCCACGAGCTGCAAGGCGAGGGGGTCACTGGTGTCCAATCGGGAGCTTCTATACCAAAAATTTAAGTCGTAAAGAAGCTCCCAGTTAAAGAACAGGGTCACTCTCTCCTTCCAGCTCCTGACCTCGAAGGGACACTATAAAATGGTCCAATTATACTCCCATTTAATTACAGTAGGAATTCTGTCAATAGTTCAGCGGCTTGTAGAAAGCTTGAGAGACGTATTATAACGCAGACAATTAACTAAGGCATGTTTCCGTAGTTCTGTCTACAGTTTCTACTCCGTGACCACAATCACAGTTCTCTCCCAGAAGGCAGATGCAGGAGTTTTACCTTTGATACTCGTGGCTGAAAGAGGGAAGAAATAAGAGGAATGCCAACGCAGGGGCGACTGGTAGTGGAACCTTGAAAATAAACTGAACCGCCGAAATGTGTTATCCCGAGCATAGTGTGTGGGCTGATGTACTAAAACCGTCAATAATCCTCGACACTGACTATTTAACTGATAACGGTTTCATACAAATGAAAGAATTTTCTCTCTCAAGTACACATTTAATTTATTCCATGTATATTACACTGCAGTTTTAATACATTGTATTTCAAAAGATTTCAGCTTTGATAAGTCTGTACTCAATACATGAGGAAGTGCGTTTTTTTAAGTGTATCGTGGCAACATTATAATCGAGGAAATGACTAATTTCGCATTTTAGTGTCGCACTTGCTCATGTTGAGCGAGTTGGGCCCGCCATGGAAAAGAGTGCTCCGCGGGCTGCTTTGAAATTTAAGCGAAATCTTCCTCTTTCATAGGCGCGAGGCGGCGCCACCACACAGGCCGGCCGCAGCCCATTACCATTTAGATGACAGAAGCGATCTTAAATAAAACACGAGTATTGTGAAAACGTTCTCCTTTTTTTCGGTTCTTGCGCGCTCCCGTGAAAAATTGAAGTCCGTCCCATTTTCTGCATCAGCAAGTCGGTGGGCGAGGCGGCGGCGGCGGCGGCTGCGTTGGAAGTGGTCGGGGGAGGGGGTGGGGGGTCTGTGGAGGTCTTCCGACCACTTGAATAAAAGAGAGCTCGTGGAGAACCATTTTCTTCGTAGCGGCCTGCCGTCCGGACGACTTGCAGATAAATCTACTTCCAGGCATCACCATCCATAATGGATCCGATCCCCGCCGAGTGGCAGCCGGATTCCAGAGCCGCCGGGCGCTCCCGCCAGGGATGCTCTGCCGGAGCACCTTGGGGCGTGTAACGCGTTTTCATTTTGTGGAGCGGTGCTTGGCGCGCGCTTGAATGCCCTGTGATATTGCGCGAGGAGGCGAGAAGCTGTGCGGGGATGTGTGGATTCTTGTTTGTGAGATACACGAGGCAAAACCCATTTTTCCTTGCTGTGAGGTTGGGAGATGAGGTATGAGCGCTCTGTGTAGTTCAAACACTAAATAGCCCAGGGCTTGTAGTCATAAACCATGTGAGAGAGAATAAAACCATCCGACTGGTGTTTTGGAATTTGAACAAGGTTGACCTTTCCACGAGTCTCATTGTCTAAGGGACATATTTACTAACTGTTCTGGATTCAATATAATTATGAGTAAGGGAAAATTCTCATTAAATAGGATGTACTTATTAAACACGAATTTTAAAAAATGAATATGGACATAATTAAAAATAAAATACACGAGGCAAAAACTGATGATTTTACCTTTTTGTTTTTACAAAAACAAAAAACAAAATAAACAGTAGATAGATATTTATAATTGTGCAGATAGGTATATACAACCTGGTGGCAGAACTCTACAATTTACATATTACTAATGTTAACGTTAAATTATTTAAAGACATAATAATAATAATAATAATAATAATAATAATAATAATAATAATATGCTAACAATAATAGCCCTAACTACATTTTATGGTTAATGTACTTGTATGGTTAAGTAGTACAATATCTCAGCTCTTCATGCATCAGTCTTAACTTAAAAAATGAATTATACTGTATTGGCAGGCTAACGGACGTTTCATTCTTCTCTTTTCATTATTCAATTCGTACTTGTTTTGGGAGCTGCGATTTATGAGGACTCCTTAACGGAGATCGCAGTCCTTTAACGAATAAGGTCTAATATTTGTACATTTTTAATAAGTTTACAGTCTGTGAGGTTATTAATTTTTTTATTTAAACATATTGCAAATGAGAGTAAGAATAACTTTCAATTTTGTTTTAATTTTTGAAAATTTAAATACTTCAGAATTATTAAAAATAACGGTAGAAAAACATCTTCAATAAAATTTGTTTGAAAAAATGTTTCTAATATTCCATTATTGAATCGTCGTGAACAGAGATGAAAATAAACTCTTACTTTGTGTCTAATAGTTTTTAAATAACGAATTCTTTTACAAAACCATATTGAATCTGAAAGCATATTTCTGAGCTTTTAGTAATATAATAGATTTAATATCTTAACTCTCCAATAAATATATTATTGATTCTCCCTCTTGGTTTCTGCTTCATGGAGTTAGAAATAGCTCCGAGGAGACAAGAGTTTCCCATCTCGCATGCTTCCAAATCTCAGTCCTGAGGGCGGCAGGATTTTCGACATAGCTTTTCAGCTAGGTCGAATTCAGTCGCTGTCTGGAGGAGAATTCTACACACTGACTGCTCTGATCGGTAGTTTTCCGTGGTTTCTACGATCAACACCAGACGAGTGCCGGAGCGGTACCCTAACAAACGGGCCACGGACCGCGCGCGATCTGTCCTTCCTCTTCCTTGTCCTATCCTATCCCCTTACACACACACTTACACGAACATGCACTGCACTGCCACATATTCCGTGAGACCGGTCGGGAGCTTAGAGCTTGTCCCGACTGGGGCGGTGCCCCGCTGGTGGGAGAGTCCTGGTTAGGGGGAAACCCCACTAGCCGACGGTTGGTGGACGCCGGATCTCGCCATCCAGCGGGGGATGATCACCGCCATCTCACGAGAGAGAAAAACATGCACTACACTAACGGGAGTAATGACCAAAGCAGTGGTCCGGAAACACGAAAAAATGAATCATTCAATCAATCAATTCACATCTCGGCGCCCTTGCAACGGCGACCCTCGCCCTGCCTCGAAGTGCAAGTGCACTCGGTGCGTGGCGCGGGCGGTGACAGCTGCGGCGTGGGCGGGGGGGGGGGGCGAGCACTCGAGTCGGGGCGGTCGGCGCTCGCCCGCAATTCGCTTGGTCCGTCTCCCGGCTAAGTGCGGCTTGGGGCCCCCCGGCGGGTCAAGTAGCAATTTGTAAAGCAATACGAGCTTTTGTCCGACGTTGTTTTGGCCGCGGCCGCCCTCGCCCTCGCGCGGCGCACCGCGGCGCTTTGCTCAAGGTCGCACGTGTGCCACCTAAGACATGGAGGAAGAGGAAGGGATCTTTGCAAATGGATGCGAATAATACAATTGTTCTTAGTGCCTTCTAATTTTCTTAGTCCTGTACTTACCTCTAACGAATTGCGGGATGACACTGAATTAATATTAAATAATAAAATAATAGTAATAATAATAATAGTCATAATAGTCATAATAGTCATAATAGTCATAATAGTCATAATAGTCATAATAGTCATAATAGTCATAATAGTCATAATAGTCATAATAGTCATAATAGTCATAATAGTCATAATAGTCATAATAGTCATAATAGTCATAATAACAACAACAACGCCAATACGCGTAGCCGAGATCGCTAAGATGGTAGTGCCCTGGCCATCTTGAACCGAAGGATCGCGGGTTCGATTCCTGCCTCCAGCATGGTTGTGTTTATGTGTATGTCTTTGTATGTTTACCATTATTATAGTTATCCATCATCATCATTTCCATACATCATCCCCGATGGCTAACAACCCTGGAGAGTAAAAATGGACTCGGCATCAAAATGCTGATCCCCCCTCCCCTCCCCAGTACTGTCACGTGAATACCCCCAGGAAAAATATGACTGGGCCTCGGTTGGTACAACTGTCCATTCGCGTGGTCTATAGACGGCCAATTCGCAACAAGAAACCTATTATAATAATATTAAACGTAATGCAATGACTGTAAAGCTGTTTTATGAAACTTACATTTGTAGGGATTTGATTCTTAGGAAACAGGAGAAATAATCCTTCTTTCCTATACTTGTACATTTAGAAGACCAGTGTAGTTGTATTATAGTATCGATTCGTTCAAGAAAACATCATCCATTTTTTGGTGTGTGTGTTTGAAATACGATAGTTTTGCTATGAACAATCCAATAATGTAGACCTTTTCTACTAAAAAACAACTGATAATAATATTCCGTCTTCACTAACCATTTACGGAATAAAAGGATTGATGTCTTCCTTTTAACTGCAGAAAGTTTTTATTCACGGAGCGAGCTTGGCCGAGAGCGTTCAAGTGAGTTTTAAAATTTTCGGATTTCGCGAGGTATTCCGGGGAATCGATCCCCGAATTCAACTTAGCATGCATGAGGTTCGCTTCTAAAAGTCTGCTCCGTTCCTCGAGAAAGAGGCCACAGACGAACCTGCCGATTCTTTAGTCCCCTTCTTTAAGTCTTTCCCCAGACGTGAGAACATTAAGACTACTGCTGGTTATAAAGGCGAATCAGGCAATTACAGAGCCTTTGACACTATTCCGTGCCGTAAGTGGTTCGACGAAAAAACGCCGTTTGTGTCGGGAGAAAGCGAAAGAGATTTGAAGCAGTGGTTCGGAGTAATTTCTGTCTGATTTCTACTGTTTCGTGTATGCAAAAAAGTACGAGGAATGATATTGATAAAATCTGTTTAATTGTGAGAGAAGCTGTAAAAACATGATTACCTAGTTGAAAATCAGATATCCATACGCATTTAGTTGCTTCACTTCCTAGGAGAGCATCCTCACAGTGTCATAACGTCGGTCTGAGCAACACAAACAGCAAACATTATCTAGGGAGTTGAAGTCTCTACAGACTGACAATATGTTTCTGGATAGGTAAATGTTGTTAGGGAGTGAAGTGTACTTGCTCTCAGTGCAATTAGGGACGCTGGTACACTTGATGCCAATTTGCTGCTAGTAATGAGAGGATATGAGATTCCTCTTGCCTTGTATCTGGTAGTGTGCCGTTGTATTGCCGGCAGCCCGCTGTTTACCTTGGCTCGACCTTCCCGCTTTTACTCGCCTCTGCTCGAGTTGCTTTGTTTCCTATCGCCACCCTCTACCTTTCGTCACCATTTGTCCTACATAGTCTCCATGCCTCGTTGCATCACGACTTTTTGCCTTTCGTACGCTTCGGTTGCGTCAGTTTTTTGTTTTACTCCGTACAGAATCATCGTAAGCCCCTTTTTCCTAACCTTTTCACGCCTTTCGATTCTCTTTTGTTTTACTTTCCTCCTACAACTTGTTTGTGATTCTCTCTCCTCTTATCTGTTAAGTTTCTTTGACTCTTATTTTCCCCCTTCCTTTCTGATCCCTTCTCTTCTGCTTACTAATATTTTTCACACTCCTTTTCATTTGCCAGCTTGCAGTTCGTACCTTACTTCCTCGATTGCGGGCTCTACTCAAAGAGATGAGGAGAGAGAATAGCCCCGTGTGATCCTTCTTGTTGGCTTTCATCAAGTTTTCTAACGAACCAGCCGATATTTTCATTCCCGAAATATTCGGTCGTTCATAATCGACTTTGATTTATGAAAGCTGGCCGCTAATAATATCCGAAAGCAGAATAAATTCTTTAAAGCTAAAGGTCCATGATTAATTAAGGTCGGCCGTTGATATCCGTGGTTTTGAAAGTAAAGCCCTGTAGTGGGTAATGCCAAGGCGAATTATTGATGTCGAAATGTTTTTAGAGTCAACAAAAGAAAGGTGGAATAAAGGAAGATGATTTTTGGGATTAGCAGAAAAGAAATAAATGGAATAACTCGTTATGGCTTTTTGCCGCAACCTTCGGATGGAAGGGCAAGCAGTCATTTGTCACTCTTTTATCCTCTTGCAGTGAGAAATATCGCCGTAAATTTCTCTGGGTCTCCGAACAGCTCCACCCTCGATTCTAGCCGCATTCACGAAATGAAGCTACGCTCTCGAGACTCACAAAGGGTTGTTTTTCCGAATGTCAACCTTACTGTAACTATTTCTATTACTCCATTCCTTCATCATTGAATTGTACGAGATTTCTGCCATAACCATTGGAATGACTACTATTATTTTTTTATTTAATAGGTAATTATTACAGACAAATTAGAAAACTTGATGCAATGTGGCTAGGCCGAAGGCCTTTAAGCCATTACAATACCTACATTCTACCGCGTTCTAACCTTGACTGAATGACTACTACAACTACTCATAGTTCACGTGAAAGTAAGGAATCTCATTTACGCCTGACGAAGGCAATTTGATTCTGGATGTGTGAATAGACCTTAAATTTGAGACAAAATGAGGCCCTCCAAGCTACAGTGCCTCTTTATCGCACAGTTTGAAAAATTTGCAAACTAGAAATATTTTTGGTGTTTTCAGAGAGTAGACTTCGAAACTATCTTTAATGGCGCATGGGAGGTTATTACAGTTATTAATACGTTGCACTACATTGGCAACGGTAATATTGTTCCTAAAAGCAAACCAAGTATGGTCTTACTTTTCGGTATCAAAGTGCCTGTCGTTCCATTTGTGTCTTCGCTGTGCATTCTGATTGTATTATTTATTTATTTATGTCAAAAACAGTTAAAAACTATGTATGACGTGCTATGGGGAGAAGTGAATACTGTGCACGTTTTCAAAATCCTGTGATCCCTACACTAAGCCATATACTACTTGAATTTTGAATATAGGGAGGAAAACAATTTTAAAAATCAAAAAAATCTATTTTCAAGGATAACTCAGCAATAAATTTTGGGCTCTTATCCATCATGTCCTTCGTCAAGGAATATTACTTCCTGCCGCAACAACATGGAAACGATAACTTGAATAGCTGAATTCTGACTGAATTCTGGAAGACATGCGCAGATAATGAAGTTAAATTTGTTTCGCGTATTACGTCTTGGTTTACCGGTGAGTAAACTGTGCTGAGAACTCGCAAAAAGACGGCATTCGATCGGAATCCGGCATGTGACCTTAAGGACATTGGGCGGCCAAATATACCCCGGGCACTCCGCGCGGGGGACTCGAAAGGGACCTGAGCCCTTGAGAGAGAACTTCCGCTTCCTCTCGAGGGGGTCTATTTTCGGGGGGCGGAAGCGGAGCCCGCTTTCGGCGGATTGGGCGGAGCCGAAACAAGTGACTGGCCCCACATACATCCTACAGCTTCCCGACTCCGCCGCTCCTGTCACCTCCTGGATTCAACTTCGTTTCCGGGCCTTTTTTGGATAGATGCCCCAAGACTTACAAGACGTCTCACAATCTAGAAGTTGAAGCCTGACGGTACACGGGGTTATATTTTGATAATGAGTTATTGAAGCTAGTTCACTTCAAACTGAAATTCCAGTAGTTACATGTTTAGGAACGAATATTCTGCATTACTCATTCTTTCACTAATTGCTTGTACTGGACAAAACTGTATTAACCTGATCACGAATGAAATACATTTCTTCATTACCTTTCTTCTCTGCTGTACACGTTTAGATATTTCGTTCCTTTTCCTCCCAATTGTACCTTACCGTCTTTTTAATACCTAGTTCTCTTTCTTCCGTTATGTAGGATAAATTGTATCTGTATTATTTTCATGGAACCGCCTTGATCTGAGAACTTTGCAATTCATATGACGTTCCAATTGATCTGAATTCAAAATTCAGTGTGCTTCTGCATTTTTACTCGCTTGTATTCGTTTAGAAATTTTCCCTCTCGGCTTCCCCACAGTGTCTGTTTTTTTTGTCACATCGCCATCTTTTTTTCCGTTTTTTCTATCCGCGTGGCTCATCTCTCTCGGGTTTGTTGTCCTCCTCATCCTCCTCTTACTCCTCGTCTTACTCCTACATCTCCGCTTACACATATACCTCCCCTTACTCATACACCTCCCCTTACTCTTACACCTCCCCTTACTCTTACACCTCCCCTTACTCTTACACCTCCCCTTACTCTTACACTTCCCCTTACTCCTACACTTCCCCTGACTCCTACACTTCCCCTGACTCCTACACTTCCCCTGACTCCTACACTTCCCCTGACTCCTACACTTCCCCTGACTCCTACACTTCCCCTGACTCCTACACTTCCCCTGACTGCTACACTTCCCCTGACTCCTACACTTCCCCTGACTCCTACACTTCCCCTTATTCCTACACTTCCCCTTACTCCTACACTTCCCCTTACTCCTACACTTTCGTGGTTAGGCGGAAGAGCGGACCTGATGGCCCGAGTCTCGCCACATAAATAAAGTCATTATTATTATTATTATTATTATTATTATTATTATTATTATTATTATTATTATTATTATTACTTCCCCTTACTTCAACACTTCCCCTTACTCCTACACCTCCGTTACTCCTACTCCTCCCTTACTTATCTTACTCTTACTTCTCCCGCTCCTACTTTTTTTACCCTTACTCCTCCTTCTCCTCTTACTCGTACTCCTCACACTGCTTTTAATCCTCCACCCTCACCCTCTTAATACTCCTCCCCCACCTCCTCTCACCACTTCCACTCCTCGTCTTCTCGCGTTGCGGACGCGCGATCCACAGCGAGCGACGATCGCGCGCTCTGAGTGATAGAGCAGGAAATTGCATTCGCGAGGGGAGTAAAAGCTCCGGAGGGCTCGGACAGCTGAAGACGGTCAGCGGAAAGGGACGGGGAGAGGGAGCGGGGCGGGGCAATATCTGACGAGCGAACAGGGCGGGGACGAGGGAGGTGGGGCGGCTGATCGATGAGGGGGGACTTATTAGCGGGCTGTTCGGTGAATGGAACGACTTCAAGAGCTTGTGGAAGTCTCTAATGGGAGGATCGATCACTTTCGTTTTCGGCTCCAACGGCTAACTTTGTAAGAACAACCTGTCTCGCCGTTTCTTGAGACGCTCACACATGGGAATGTGTCATGGACTCGACTGAATCGAATTAATTATCTGTCGATTATATCTCATTAGTATCGGAAATGCCAAGTTACAGAACGTAAATTAGTTTTTAACATTCCAATTGCTTCTCCAATAATCAAGTTGTGAGATGGACCTTGTGTTATATAATTTTTTCTCCCCGAAGAATCCCTGTGTCTTCGTTCTTTATTATGTTCAGGTCACATTCACTACCGAAGTTATTCATTGGAATAGTGAGTGATTGAGCCCGGAAGAGACTTGGTAAATCAAATGAAAATCTTAATTAGTTTTTTATCTGGTAATTTATAGAAAACATGCGACATACGTCTTATTCCTTATCATAGAACCCATGATGTAGGATGAACGTATCCACCACTTTGGAGATGCGTGGATGTCTTTTAAAATGAAATTCTTTGATTTTGTCTGCAGACAGTTGTGCACCGTGGTTTTCATCTCATCGTCGGGTCGGAAAGGCTTTCTGCGGTTTGAAGTCATAAAACCCACCTGAACCGGGACCGACTAATCGAAGGGATGTGCTTTCTTGTTCTGGGCCGGGTGTTGTTAAGAAGTAGTAAAACAACCCAAACTCTCCGTCGCGTACTTCTGGTTTTGAGGCGAATGTGATTTATGACAAGCTCTTTTTACGAGCTCCTGATTATTTGTGCTCTGGTAGGGTTCCAAATTAACCTTTTTTGTTTTTTATTTTTTCCTCCATCGGAAATAGAACGTGTGTGGCCTTTTCCACGAGTGGTTGGCTGCTTGACCCGCGTGTGAGGCGTCTGCAACCGATTTTCCCTTGTTTTCCACTCGTGGATGGCGAGATCCGGCGGCGATCTACTGTCGACTAGAGGGGTTTTCTCTAACCAAATATCTCCCACTAACAAGGCATCGCCCCAGCCGGGACAAGCTCTAAGTTCTCGACCGGTCTCTTGGAATATGTGGTAGTGTAGTGCATGTTAGTGTAAGTGTGTGTGTGTGTGTGTGTGTGTGTGTGTGTGTTTGTTTGTCCTGTGGGGAAGACACGAATCGCCATGATGTATTGATATTCTTGAAAGGAAATCATCAGGTTTCATGCCTTCTTTACTCAAAAAACACATCATTGATTTCTGATCTATGATCTTCTGTGCACGTCTGCCGAAACCGGGACGATTTTTGCATAAACGTTGCTTGTTAGTGTACAGTTTTTGCATCGTGCCACCTTGTGTCGAGCATTTTAACCTCAAGAATTACTTTATCCAAATACAAATCGTTTCCGCCCCGTTTATAATTTTTATCGCACGTTTCATTCATCTGAATGGAAAATCCTTGATCCATTTTAACAGAATTGGGACCGCAGCATTCTACTGGTTCTAAATCACGGTTCTAAGTCTTTAGACAATGGTAAAGGTCAAAATGTAGGACTTCGCAAATCGCCCAACTGCATCCCGCGATCAGTTTCCTCTCACCCTCGCTTCCCAGCTAATCCGCTCTCTCCCCCCCTTTTTTTCGAAAAACCTTTGCGAGAGTGTTTTGAAAACAAGTGGATAAATTATGATCGATCAATGTGATTCAATGAAAAACCACTGTAAACCTAGAAATGAGTGTTTACGCTAAGGAGGAAATCTGAACGGGAAGCAGTCGAGCTATGCCTTTTTGGGGAAGGTAGGTAAACGGCTTACGGAAAGTTGATCACGTGATGCAGGTGGTATACGCCAAGAAGTATTCATCGGCAAGAATACGGGTGGATTGACGGTTAGTGATAACGGGCTCGTCAACTTTTGAAGTCATTTGTCCCGTAAGTGTGATGCATGTTTTTTCATCCGGAGGCGACGGTGATCTTCACCCGCTGGATGGCGAGATCCGGCGCCGACCTACCGTCGACTAGAGGGGCTTCCCCCTAACCACGACTCTCCCACCAGCGGTTCACCGCCCCAGCCGGGACAAGCTCTAAGCTCCCGAACGGTCTCCGGGCGTGTATGGTAGTGTACTGCATGTTCGTGTGTGTGTGTGTGTGTGTGTGAGGATAGAACAAGGAAGAGGAAGGAACGATCGGGTTTGTTAGAGTACTGCTTCAGGAATCGTCTGGTGTGGATCGGAGAAACCACGGAAAACTACCGATCAGAGCAGCCGGCAGCTAGAATTCTCCTCCAGACGGCATCGAGCTAGCTGACAAGATAATGTCGAAAATCATGCCAACTGTCGGGACCCGAACCTGGAACCTCTCGGTCAGAGCCATCACTGCAGTGCCATCAGTTGATGCCCTGAGGTACCTCTCCCGGTAGAATAGGATGGGATCGGAGCGCCGTGATGAGGGACTGAAAGCTCGAATGGGAGCCAATGGGCGTGCGTGCGAGGCGTGGGTGCAGCGCTCTGCCGCCTTCGGACATCTTTACGCCGCGCCCGTCCGTCGCCCCCCCCCCGCCCCCACACACTCGCACTGCTCCTAACGCGCGCCGATGCGTCTCCGCGGCGGATAAACCCGGTATCTTATGATGGCTGACCCTTTTAAGAGGCTGCCTGAAGTCTCCATATATCTTCTGGGAGGCATCGTTTAGCAGTGCGCTGAGTAGATGGGCGAGGAGTGCTGTAATAAACTTGTGACAGACGTTCGCCTAACAAATGCCTTGTGTGGCGGTTGTTCGGAAGACATGGGGTTTTAGATATGCGAACATTCGTCTTGGTACTCCTGCGTTCTGTTGTTCTTGGGTATGTTCTCTTCGACTCTTGACATTCTGTGATAATACAGGTACAAACCTTCGGTTATTACTACGTATCTCAGTCTCAAATTATCTTCTAAATCTCCGTAATTTTTGACACTCATTTGGTGAATATTTTATTCTAGCCATCAAGGTTTGAAACACTGGTGTGCCAGATATTGAGAATCATTTTTGTCTGTAACAAGCGGAACATGGTGTACCCCAATAATTGCCTAGATCCAAGCGTATCATATTTAGGTATTTATTTAGTCAAAACAGTAAAAAAAAAAAAAACTGTATGTGACGTATGGTGGAGAAAATCATGTATGATACATTTAATTATCTCTTCATAAAGGAGTACGTCTACAATTGAGCAATAAAAAGTTTGGTCCGAATTATATCTAAAGTGTGTAACCGCCTACATCCGAGTTTACAAGTACTGGCAATTACATGCGTTTACGACTAGCATACTTGTCTGAAGGTGGGTTTGATGACCTCTCCAGTGCTCTACTCGAAAGTTAATTTGCCCCTACGTAATTCTCTCATCAAAGGCGTCAAGTGCACTGGTGATAAACATGGACAGTACACAATCGTAAGATATACTGCCGGGAATCGGGCAAACATTTGCCAGGATGTGGCAACGAAAGCGGACACGGTTGATGCGAGAGTGGGTGTAAAGAATGGGATGGAAGAGGAGAGGGGTGTGGGATGGGCGAGGAAGCGAGGCGAGAACGACTTGTGACGATTTGGGCACAGAAGAAGAAATGAGGAAGGTATGTGGAACAGAAAATAACGACAGCGGAAAGGGTACAGCAGATTAAGTATGGCGGTAAACAACAAACCCCACGAGATACCTCCAGTGAAAACGGCGACAACCCGGACTAGGCTATGTTTTAACATCACTCGGGTGTCATATAGTGCCATTAGATTAGATAGATTAGAAACCGTTATCGTAATTTTATAAGTCGCTGTACAGTAGTCTGATATTTCATAAAATTTTCAATTAATTTTTTTGTAAGGTAGGGCTCTATGAAACGAATTAAATGACGCTAACATTAAAACGGGTTCTACTGAAATTCATATTGATTATTTACTATATCTATTATGTTTCATGGGCAGATACAAAGGGCGGAGATAGACTCCTCTACATTCGATAACGCTTATTTTTAAGATTTTATTTACCCGTGACCAAACAATAAAATATATTTTATTTAAGTTCAATAACTAAAATAAAAGTAGGATGGGAAAATACAGTTTTATCACGCTTACAATATGGATGTTTTTAATATCGATGATTTGTGTCGATGTTTTCATCAACATCTAAAGCATTTTAGGGATGTATCGGAATATCGATGTATAGATGTTTGGGTAAAAATTGTCATCAGATAGCATGGAGATTGCTGGGCCGAGTAGGGATGGCAAAAGAACATCCATGTTTTTGAAACATCGATGTTTTCTTCTAGGAACATCCATATATTAACATCGATATTTTGCTTTCGATGTTTTCTTCACATCGATATTTTGCTGCAAATACATCGATGTTATTTAATTCTTATTTTTTTTATGAAGGGTTTTAAGCACATTGTAGAGTAGCAGCAATCCACAGCAATATAGTTGTTTGACGTCATCCTCTTTATCACGCTGCACATTTCGCCTTTGCAATCAGGGGAAGTATGGGAGCTGTTCGTATTATAAATGTACATTAAAGGACATACGTGCCATTACCTGAGTCGACAGTGAAACACGAAATCGATAGCAAAACACGATGCTCTTTATTGTTAATTTTATTCTTTAAATTCGATAATATTTTTTTTCATACTTCTAACATGCTGTTAACCAAACAATAAAATATATCCCTTTAACGTACTGTAATTAAAAATGTTTAGGAAAATAGCTTATTTATTAGTCTATAATTAAAACATCGATATTTTCATCGACATCGAAAACCCTTTAGCGATGTATCGAAACGTCGATGTTGTGGTAAAAATGTGCCATCACTAGGGCCGAGCCGTGCCGTGCCGTGCCGTGCCGTGGCGTGTCGCTTGCGCAGCGGGGGCGTGGGCGGCGGCTGGCCGCTGTTGTGACGGATGCTGTCGCGCGGATTGACATTGGCTTCCTGTTGACGGAGCGGGGGCGGGGCGCATTCGCAGCGCGACGTCTCTGCGACGCGGCGCCGCGCGGTGTGCCCTGCCGCTGCGGCCGGCCTCAAAGAGCGCCCTCCCCTGGGCCTCGACTCGCGGGACACTCCTTTCGACTCCAACATTGTTTGGGACTGCGTCAAGGTTATTGGGTGTTTTTTTCTTTCTTTTCTTTCTTTTTTTTTTTTTTTTTTTTTTTTTTTCGTTGTGACGGTTACATTTTCATTTACTTGGATGGAATTTATTAAATAAGTGTCTGCCTTTCCTGATTTTTTTTTAATTCTTGGAAGGTGCTTTGATTTTTACGGCAGACAATCACAGTATAACAAACTTTATTAATGACTTTTCACATATTTATAGACCAAGTTGTTGTTTTAATTTATTTATAGTCGCATCGTCTACTGTGGTTATTAGCGACTCGATACAGTGAGTTAGCAAATTGGTAATACCTTGCATGGTTTTTAACATTTCATGTTATATATACGCTAGATAAATACACATATTTCAAACAAACTGGGTGAAACAATATTTTCTCTGAAAAAGAGTATGAACATGGATGTAATTTGGTTAAGTTTTACTGTTTTGGTTTCAATGAAGATTGTTGCATTGTTATTCGTTTATTCAGTAATTATCTATTTCACTTTGATTATTAAATAAATAATATGATAGTTTGGTTTATATGTTGAGTTATCTTCATGATATTCTTGATTTTCATAATCAATCAATCGATCGTTTTCAATCAAGATAATTTCTTTACATAAATTTTATTCAATTAAAATGACTTTTAAATATCTCCTGATGATCTACGTACATTAGTATTTCAAATGTTGTGTGTCTATCTTGTTGCACATTATGAATAAATGGTTGCTGAAGTTTCATGTTTTGATTCTTTAAAAAACGGCTACTACAGAATTGAAATAGTTTCCCTTCATTATTTCCATTTTCCACTCTCCACTTGCATTACATTTTACTTGTATAAACAACTGTACGCGAATATAATTCTGCGTGAGCATTCTGTGAGATGTCATTGGACCCTGGCTGCGCTAACTGACTTTTTCCCCCAAGTTTGACGCTCGCTCAAGCACCTAGCAATCCTAAACATTCCACGCATCTTCGTCAGCTGTGGTCCAACCCTATCCTCTACTCACTGCGTCAATGCAATGCGTCTTCGTTGCCAACGAAGCTGCCGTATGCAGTGGTTCGCGAACAAAACTTTTTTGAATTTCGTTCCACCCATTGCAGTTCCATCCACATTGATCGCGCGCAGTGCATCCGCCCAGTTGGCCTCTGCCGCGTGGCCTTTCGCCCCCTCCCCCCCTCCCCCCCTCCCTCAACCCCTCATCGCCATCTGAACGCTTTCCGGCCTGGGGGCCTCGCGCTCTGTCCACGTCGCGAGCAGCCCTCCCGCCTGCCAGTGGCGCGCCGGCCGGCGATTTGTTGCAGCTCGAGGCCCTGTTCAGATCTGCTCCGCGCGCTTCCCTGCGCAAGTAATTGCGCCATTAATTATTGTGCATATGATTATGAAACACGACTCTGATTTCAGGTGTGGTATGCGTTTTGAGAACTGCGCGGTTCAGTAACCACGTAGTGTGCTGTGCGTTGACCCGTTGTAAATTGAGGAACGGAAGGAACATTCTGTTGCAGTTGAGTTCGTTTTAAAATTAAAATAAAGTGGTGGGAGCCTTCAATAAACCACACTTCAAAGTTTATTTCATGAATGTATTAGCAATAGACCCTCAATTAATGTAGGTTAGTTTATAAAAAGTAGGTTCTCAGGTTGTGAATGAGTAAAACTACGTCTTCATCCTCTAACCATTGTTTTCACTACGATTTTCTTCGTGATTTGTTCTTTATATTGAACAAATGCGCAAAATTGATTACGCAGTGTTAATAATATCCTTCTTTAGAGATAATTGTAAATCTGTACAGTGATTTTTTAACGCATTTTTCTTGACTTATCTTTTCTCCCCCACATCTCTCTCTCTCTCTCTCTCTCTCTCTCTCTCTCTCTCTCTCTCTCTCACATTCACACTATTCACCCTCACGCCTGCACATACATACACACACACACACACACACACACACCAATCACAACCACCTCCCTCCCCACTAACCCATACATACTACATTAACACACACACTCACACAGATTCACTCAATTGCTCCCTATACGGGTACTCCCTGCGTCTCAGTGTCCTACAATCTCAGCATTCTTTTCATTCCTTTACTGCGTCTGTTACTCTCTCTTTCTACGTGTTTTTCTCGTAACGCCGCTACCTATAAATTCACATGTTCATTGTTATAATTACAGACCCTCATTGAAACACGCATAGAGAAACCTGTTCTGTTGTTAACTTTATCTAGGGCCAGTGCGGATCTCGACTTGTACTCCCACTCGACAACCCGTCTCCGATTTTCCCCACGCACGGCCCTCCGCTGCAGCGCAAACGCAAACACGTCGGCACGCACTCGGGCTATTGCAGCGCCATGAGCGGTCACGCATTAAATCTCCAAGCCCCCCCCCCCCACACACACACACACACACACGCGGCCCGTGCCGCGTGCGCGAGCGGTGCGTGCTGAAGCACAAACGCGACGGCGCGGCCGCCCGCTGAGCCACGGCTCGCCGCGCACTGGGCCCAAACATAAAGATGTTCCCTCCAAACTTCGTGGAGGTGAAAACTAAAAGGATGCGAAATGTAGAACTGTTCACTTTTGTAACTGTTGAAATATTCTTGTGAAGGCAATTCGTTCTTTAACGAAACAAAATTGCGTTGCTTTTTGAAAAAAGTTAATTGGAAATGTTCATATTGCATTACTTTATTTTCATGTATAGGGTGTCCAGGGGGGGGGCAAAATATCGAAAATAACCTTTTAAGGAGCTAAGCATATTTTATGTAATAAACTCCTTGGATATTCCGAATGGCTCCAAGTCACAATAAACACTCAAAAGTTGGTTTGAAAAAATACTTTCTATGCAAAAATGTACATCGCAGAAACATATAAATACTCCAGAAACACGTTAATTATGTATTATTTGCAAAATAAATGAATATTTTTTCGCAAAGAAAATTAAATCAAAAATAAATAAGCACCCAATTTACTCAATTCAATTGTTTTATTATTTCTTTGTGAAATATGCTTAAAATTGTCTTAAGGGCTTATTTTCGAAGTTTCGACGTTTCCTCCCTGAACACACTTTATAGTGAGTTGAAGACATGTTAGGGGCATGTGAAGCAGAATGAACTGCAGTCGACTCCGGCTATAGTGAACTTCTGGGAGCTAACATGTTTGGTTCACTATATCCCATGATGTGAAAATTAAATGGAATTTCTCAACAGTGATTGATTTGATTAATACACAACAAAATTCATTAACAGCACGAACTGAAAATTTCAATATCTTTCTTTGTACGTAAAAAAACAACAATTATTTGAAACTGCTTGGTTCTTACATTTTTCATTAGATCCTTCTTCAGAGTTTCTGCTCTCTCCATACTTGATTCAGCGTTTTCTCTATCTCTAAGTATAGTGATGCAGTCTTAGCACCTCTCAATACCTCTTACACTGTCCCATCCCATTCTCTGAAGGGCTTTTACTATCGCCTAATAACATACGATATCCCATTAATTTTCAGGAATTATTTTCTACGTTCAATATAGCCGAGGTTCAGGTTCACTATAACCGAATCTTCTTATGCTTATTTGTAATGTGAGTGAAACGGGTTCAGTGACTTCTGTTCGCTATAACCGAGGGTTCGCTATAACGGGGGGTTCGCTATAACAGGGGTTTCACTATATCCGAGTTCACTATAACCGAGGGTTCACTATAACCGAGGGTTCACGATAACCGGAGTCGACTGTACGTGCTGGGAAGGGAGCGAGTGGCGCGGTGGCCCAGTGTGCGGCGTGACGCGGCGTGGGGGTGGGGGTGGGGGTGGGCGCGGGTGACAGGCAGCGAAAGCAGACGCGCCGCGAGGCCGCGCGGGTCACGAACTGGCGCAGCGGCGACGGGCAGCGCGCCGCTCGGGCGAGGAGAAACGCTGCCGCCGCGGCCCTTCAGAATATGAAGCTTCGTTACGCTTTGGGTGTGTCGTGGTTTTGCCTCGTCACCTTTCAGGGCTGGCGTGTTAAAAATGAGATGAGAATTTGTGATTCGATCGTTGATACGAAATATCATTCAATTGTGTATGTGTGTGGCTTCATGCGCTGTTATTCAATATCGTTGGATATTAGATATTCGTGGCAGGGAGAAATAAAAAAACAGAATTGTATATATTTGTTATATTAGTCATCATTCGATAATGTAAAATAAATGCATCGTAGCAGTTGTGAAGATTTTGTTGACGAGCTCTAAATAGGGCAAATGATATGCTTGTTTTAGAATTAAAGGAATTAACTGAAACATTTTAGAAACATTTAATCAAAACAGTGTTAAGTTTCGTAATATATTGTTCCCTATTTGACCCTGATTCAATTTGGTTATTCAACATACTACCAATCGCACATCGAGCCGTGCTTCAAAATGAGGGATGTGTTGTGTGTCACCCGTCTTCAACTCTCAATTTTCTTTCCGAACATCCTAGCAGGAATGTCACTGCTCACCGACGCCCGTTGGTCGATTCCAATCGTCTCCTATCCGCACACTTCGCATCGCATCACACACGGCATCGTCACCCCCGCGGTCCTCCCCTCTCCGCCTTCCACCGTCGAGCCCCTCCACCCACCCGCGCGCGGCCTCGCCTCGCCTCGCCGTACGGTTTCCTCCGCACTTCATACATATTTATCGCACATATGCCGGGTCAATAGAACGGCGTAATAAAACACGACTGCATACACAAATACGGGGGAGGAGATGCGATTTAAATAAAAATCCCACACATTAGCGGCGGGGAGACGTCGGGCGATGGGGGCGGTCGAGAGCTCTGGGGACCCAGCCAGCGGGGCGGGGCTTCGGCCAGAGCGCCCAGCTGCGGGGCGTTCCTTGCGATGCGGGCGGCGCGGAGGGGAGGGGAGTCTTCACGTTTGGGGATTGGATCGGGGGGGGAGGGTCCCGAACGTATTTTCAGGTTTACGGGAGAACTTACAATTTCTTCGGTTCCGCATTTGAAGCGATGATTCGTCGTGCGATTAGAACAGACTAAATGTTCTGTGTATGTCATTGCGAGCTTGACACGCTTACATGCACTGCACTATCACACATGTCGGGAGCTTAGGGGTTTTCCCAGTTGGGACGGTGCCACGCTGGTGGGAAATGTCTGGTTGGGGTAAAAGCCCACAAGCCGACACGTATCACCGCCATCTTTCACGATAAAACATGCACTACACCTACGGGACTAATTACCTTAGCAATTGACGCGCCCGAAAAAACTAATAAAATATTTCGTTTTTGTGATAAGCAATTTTTTCTGACGGTAATAGTTATAATGGTTGGAGATATATACATTGTTTCGAGGGATGAATGCATTAATGTTTGCGGTTGCTATTTTTGGTAATAAAAATATTTCCAAATTTTAATACAATGCTTTATATTACGTTTATTCCTTTACGAAGCGAAAATAAGTAACTGAATATGATTTTAAAGTATAAGTTTGAAAATGGGAATGTACCAAGATTGAGCTTCTCTTCAATTGCAATTACTTAGAAAAAGTTAAGTACGTTTTCCGACATTTTAATTACTGTGGCAAAATTCATAACACAAATTTTAGTGCATTATTATTACGTGAAAAAAGTTGGGTAGAAAGGTGTCCTTAAAATGCACGTCATGTTCACAACTTTCAAGGACACTAGTTGTAAGTTCAAAAACCTTAGAAGTTTTTTCTTTAAATGAACACATACTTCAAGAACATGTGTGCTGTTGAGGCATGCAAAGGTAAATATTAACCGACATTAATATCAAGATGAAGTAGACTAGGATTTACAATGTTAAATCATTGTTAGACCATTTTACAGCACGACATTAATTAGAGGTGGAATAGCAATGACCATTAATGAGATGGCTGAGGAAGAAAAAAGGAAATGGTTTTTGCAGCCCCTTGTCACAAAGAGTTGCGTATCTGAAAGGGCGACGTGCGTGGAGGTCAACGCACAAAGAGAGAGGGAGAGTGCGTGGGGAAAGGAGAGTATTTTATAAGGCTTTTTTCCGCTGCGTGCCACGCGGTGGCATTGCGTGCGTGCGCGGTGCGAGTGCGTCCTTGTAGTTCAAGGGCGTTGCGCTCTATCGCACGTTTTATGTCGCGTGCGTTGCGTTGAGGCGTGTGATGAAGCAGGGTTGCGTTTTTTCCCCGAGAAACGCAGATCCCCCAGTACTTGCGACGAACTGTTTCTATTGTATCCTTGTTAAAGATTCACTCGTACTGTTCGGGATAGTTCTAGAATGATGCTATATAATGTGATATAATTTTTTATTGTTCAGAGATAATGCGAAGAGATAGAAAATGCAAGTAATGTAGAATTAAAATTTTACTTTCATTTTGGGCAACAGCTAAGGTAATAAGTTATTTTTAGAGAGATGTAAGTTTTTTTTCATGTAATGAATCTTGAAATTCAATTCAATCTTGAAATTTAATTCAATTCTATCCAATTCAATCCAATCCAATTCAATCCAATTCAGTTCAATTCAATCCAATCTTGAAATTCTATTCTCCACATATCTTGAAATTCTATTCTCCACATATCTTGAAATTCTATTCTCCACATATCTTGAAATTCTATTCTCCACATATCTTGAAACTTAAAATTCTCCATAAATCTTGAAATTTACAATTCAATTTTGTATCTCATATTAGTGCGGTACACACAGTACGTCAGATCAACAGTACTTCCCTTCCGCCCTGAGGCGTAGAAGGAAAGTGCTAAACGTGTCCAGCACACGCGAATCATTAAAGCGTCCGTGCCAAACATCAGGCAGTCCCCGCTCGCCCATTGAGCGGCTCTTGTGCGGTGCCTCCGTCCAGGACACCAGCGTTGCTCCTGCTGCAGCTGCTGCTGCTGTTGCTCGAAGGCCGCGGCGAAGCCCCGCGTGTTACGCAGGGCGGGCGGCGCGTGTACAGCGCGCGGTGCTAATATCCGCGCGCAGATTTACGCCGAGTGCGTTGGCGCGCCGCGCAGGCCGCGTCGGGCTCGGGTTTCCTCCGATGGCATCGGGCCGCGCGCGCCGGCCCCCGTTCCCACGTTCGCGGCGCACCGACAGGGGAGGACAAAGCGGGCCGATTCGAGGCAGGACGGGGGGAGCAGTCAAGGGGTTCAGGATTGCGGCATGGGCCACAAAAGTCGATGCTTTTAGTCCATGTTGAAAATTAAACAAGATTTTTCCATTAATTAGATCTTTGGTAATGTAGATACCTTCTTATATAAATGTAAATAAAAGATGTTGTCAGGTATCAATAATATGTATATTTTCACTAAAGATCTTTTCGACCGGGTAGCGATCATCAGAGCTATCTGAAAAAACTACAGGAATAGATAAAATATAACAATTCAGTTTTAGAAAAAATTATTTACAAATGAATATTTACAAAATTTGAGTGATCCAGTTTGCTTACGCATCTGGGTACTGCATTTCGTAAATATTAATTTGTAAATAATTTTTGGTAACATTTTTAATTGTTATTTTTTATCTATTCCTGTAATTTTTTCAGATGGCTCTAATGATGATGATCGCTACGCGATCGAAAAGATCTTATGTGAAAAGATACACATCATTGATACCCGACATCTTTTATTTACAAAATTTTTCCACGTTTTCCACCAGAGCCGGGCAATACGATTTTTTCTGTGGAAGTTTCCAGCGCTCAATTACATACATTCTCTTCTTACGAAGTAAGGACGAAAAAGGAAAAATCGATGTTGCTGATACATTGTCTTCAAACCATCGAAGTTTTTAAACATGGATATTTTTTAAGTGGTTTAGTAATGTTCGCGCGAGGGAGATTTTGATTTGACTGTGACCTTGTTTATTAATTTATGATTAAGCGTTATCAGATAAAACAAGGTAAAAAATATTAGTTAACAAAACGGCCTGAAAGCCTGATCACGTAGGGGCATCTCAAGGGGTTAGAGCTTCTTCACTTGGCCGCCGAAGGATGTGAGGAGGGGACATTACTCCCTGCGCTTATTGCTTATGCGTTGACTGCCACGGCACGCGCGAAAGCCCGAAAAAATAACATGCAGCGAAAAAACTGGTTGAAACTATGTGAAATTGGGTGTCGTAATTTAAAAGACGAAAACAAATTAATTTCACTTCAATGAAGTCTGCGATCTACATGGTTTGCTATGCTTCGGCTCTATTTTACCAGTCCCTGCGGCAATACGACTGCGCCATCTCCGAACCTACAAAGCCACTTCACCAGTGGTACTGTGTTGCTGCTATGTCTGGATACAACTCCCAGAGGGTCTTGGTTGTACATTGTTGCGTGGCGTATAATGAACAGCCCAATCAATTAGGCGAGGCTAACCTCTGTTGCTCGTTAACAATCGCGATGGAATTAAGGTCAACCCCCGGTTGGTTCCGTTCTCCCAAGGGGGGACTATGTGTCTATTAAGCCTCTTGTGTGCCGTGACAGCGATGTACTTACTCGATGGGGATAGTGACGTCAGGGACTTGCTTCTTCATATATATGCAATTTGAAGGGCTGATTGTATTAAATAAAAGGTATTCGAATAGGTTTTCCTCTCAGTACAAAATAACTTCTGGACATTTTCGAAAATACCGGGGATACTTCGAAGGAAACGTATAAAACATACGAGTATTATTCAGAGGGCAGATCACAACATGCACGGTAAAGGATTTTAATCGTCCTATAAAATCACTTTTGCCGAATGACTCCAACAGCATGGTCTCCCCGCTGAAAAATCACGTAGTCATAATAAAAATAATAATAATAATAATAACAACAACAATAATAACAACAATAATAACAATAACAATAATAATAATAATAATAATAACAATAACAATAGTAAATTCTTGAAATCAGGCGAATTCCCTAAAACTATGATGAAGAGAAAGGTAGAAGGTTTCCAACGAACTAGCACTATCCGTGTGCGTCTGTCCACCAGTGAAGAGAGTAATGGTGACTCTGACACCAATAATTACTACCTCAAAAAGCAACCCATCAAACCTCAGTTTCAGAGCTTCCAAATTCTATTTACTACGTGAGTAAAACTTTTCTATCTCTAATTCACTAAACTATATCCCACGATCGTTAAAATAGTCAATATAATGATAAAAACGATTGATTGATTGGTAATTCCGGGCACGTCAAATCCTAAGGTCATTCGTCCCGTAAGTGTAGTGCATTTTTCTCAGAACGTAGCGGTGATCTTATCCTGCTAGATGGTGAGATCTGACGCCAAACTACGCGTCGGCTAGCGGGGTTTTCCTGAAGGAGATCTCTCTCACCAGCGGGGAACCATCCCCACCGGGACACGCTCTATGCTCCCGACCGGTCTCTCGTAATATGTGGTAGTGTAGTGCATGTTAGTGTAAATGTGTGTGTAAAGGGAGAGGGTAGGACAAAGAAGATGAAGGAAAGATCGCGCGCGGTCCGTGGCCCGTTTGTTACGGTACTGCTCCGGCATTCGCCTGGTGTTGATCAGAGAACCCATGGAAAACTACCGATCAGAGCAACCGGCCTCTAGAATTCTCCTCCAAACAGCGACAGAAGTCGACCTAGCTATCTTGTGTGGAAAATCCTGCCACCGTCGGGATTGGAACCCTAGAACCTCCCGGTCAGAGGCACTGCATTGAGATCAGTTGATGCCCTGAGCCACCTTAGCCCTTCGCCCTTGGTTCCATGGTGCTTGCGTCGCATCCAGGCGAAGGGCCGCGTCGTCCTTTGAACGCGTGGGCGCTACGCTCTTTGCTCTGCCTCCCGTCCCCCCCCGTCGCGGGGACGGGCAGACGGAAAAGGAAACGAAGGGAAACCGCAAAAATGAAGCCAAAGGAGAGAGGACTTGACGTTCCGGTGACAGAGCCGCCCCAAACTCGACTGCGTAGATTTTTTTCGTGACGGGTAATTTTCATTCCTTTGCCTTAGTGTGCTCTTCGTGATTAAAGCTTCGCGCTTGTTAATTTAAATGTGATTCGGAGTGTCCGGGACCACGCGAGTGATTTGGGAGAGTTTTGTCGTAGTGGTGAGTCAAACAAATTCGCAAAGAAATTTTTAGGTCAATGTTCTGCAAGTACCATATTAATGCGAAGATCTATGAAAGTTATTTGTTGAACATTTGTAGGAATGTATGTATGCTCACGATGTTCAAAGAGCATAATATAGTGAGTGGCCTGCTTGCACAAAACTACTTGACGAAGACGCCTAATAGTCGGTGTATTGTGGTATGTATAATATCCTACATTTCAGTTACTTTCTTTGCTGGTGAGTGGTTCTACTTCCTCTAGGTGACATTACCTGCACAATTTTGCGTACTTAGAATTTTTTTATCGATATAAAAATCTGTTGATGGTGTCATAAATATTGAACAAAACAAGAATTTACGCTTCAGCTCCTCCTGATACTCGTAAAACTGTATGCATTAAATCCCGTATTTTGAGTCGCTTGAAAGGAATGTGTCCGATAAGGCTGCTATCAGCCACTGTTAATACCGTACATTTCACTCCAAAATCCATCGCTAACTCTACCCCTGGCTGCTGAATGCTCATTATCAACCCACGAAAATCCATTTTAGTCTTCAATCCCTTCTATGACGCCATCACCTTGCAAGTGCCGATGCCGTAAATCCTCTCGTCATGTTCTGCGACTCGTCGCGTCGCGGCGAACATTTCATTTGGAAAGGCGTCGAAAGGCGGGCGAACGCGTCTCCGAGACAGACTGTCGGTGGCGGTGGTGTTGGTGGCGACTGCGTGGCGTGCACCGCCCGGGCAGGCAGGCAGGCAGGCAGGCAGGCTTGCGGCAGGAGGCGAGAAACAAAGGCACGCGGGCGGACAATAGGGGGCCCTGGCCGTGGGCGCCGCCCCCTCGCCGCTGGCTGCCGCGGGCAGCCGCTCCACCAGCTCAGTCGGCAACGCCTGCACGCGCTCCCACACGGCGCCGCGCCGCCTTCCTTTCCCTGGGATACGACAATTGTAATTAGTTTGTACGTAAATACACGTCAATGGAGGCTTGAAGAACTAATTAATGAGAGGGCTATTGGAAATGAAACAAACCGCTTGTTTCTACCTCATTTCATCGTTGTTAGTTTGTTCATGGAAAAAATGTCACAAATAATCATTAACATTCCTTGCTGTAAGTTCGGTTTGTATTATCTCCACTCTAAATTACCTAACACAATAACTACCCACAGTCGCCCTGTGCAAAGCGGCTGCTATCCGTAGTTGCTGTGTGCCATCTGCACCACCTCCATCAGCGGCGCTTCCTGGCGGATGCAGCTTGCACTGGAGTCCCTCGCGCGCTGCTCTCCACACACACAATACGCTCCCCTCCCCCCTCTCCGGCCGCTTTCCCGCCCAGCAGCACCTGCAGCCGACGCGAGGAAACGGCGTTCTAAAGGTCATTGTCGATTCGCCTGCCAGCCGGCTCCCACTCCGCTCTGCTCGGCCCCGCCCTGCCCCGCCCGGCCCCGCCCCGCCCCGCCCCGCCCCGCCCCGCCCCGCCCCGCCCCGCCCAGCCCCGCCCTGCCCTGCCCGGCCCGGCCTGCCATTCCGGCCCTGCCCCCTGCCGCGCGCCCGCCCTGCCGCGCCCCGCCAGCGCCTTCCTCCCCGTCCCCCGCCGCGCTCCCTGGTATCCCTCCCGTGCCCCAGTGTCCTCGATCGCCCGTCCCATTCCCCGTGCGTTGCTGAATTCGCGTCCTCTCAGTGGGACTCGCCGCTGCGGAGGCCCAGATAGCGCGCCGGGCGTCGATCGACACGCGACCGCCGGCGCGGGGGTTCCGGCGCGCCGCGTAAATCTCGGCCCGGGCTTTCCTGCGCGCCCGCCCCGCCCCCGCCCCCGCCGCGCCGCTGAGATGGCAGCGCGTGGGGCTTTGGGCGCGGCGCTCTGCGGCGCCCTGCGCCGTCGCGGCGGCGGAAAAGCTTTCGGTCGCGCCAACGACCATAACGGCCTCGCTCCATCCCCTGCGGCTCTTAAACACAGTTTCTCTCTTCCTCTAGCCCTTACTTGCCCATCTCTGTGTCTGATTCATTTGTGACTTATCATCTGTTTGCGTTCTTTCCCTCATTTTTGTTACTTAGTTCTTCTCAGTGTACTATAGCTTAGCAAAAATAATTATACTAGCTCTAAAGAGAACTACTAACACCGCCTTAGATTATGCTAGCATAGAGAAAAGAACTATTCCTCCGTAGTCTATGGTACTGGTTCTCATTTTCTTCATAACGAATCCCAACGACTTTCTCCATCTCTCTCCCATCCTTGCGCCCTTAAACACAGAGCACGTGGGGCCATCTTCTACTGTTTTCTCTTCCTCCAGCCCTTTCCTTGCCCATCTCGTGTCTGATTCATTTTGTAACTTATCATCTGTTTGCGTTGTTTCCTCATTTTTGTTCCGGATCTTCTCAGTGTACTAGCTTACAAAAAATAATTATACTAGCTCTAAAGAGAACTACTACCACCTCCTTAGACTATGCTAGCATTGAGAAAAGAACTATTCCTCCGTAGTCTACAGTACTAGTTCTCATTTTTTTCGCATCGCTTTTGTGACGTATTTCTTCGTAAATTCAGAGTCCACGCAAGTGGGGTTGCAGGATTTGCACTTGCAACTTTTTATTTTCGTCTGTTGTGCCTTAACTCGTATCTTGTAACAAAGTTTTGGTACTATTGTTACACTGTAGATTTACTAATAAATGGTTCTGTATTCGAGAAGTGATTGGCAGAAACATATTTCCTTAACTTGTAGGTTTGCGTTGGTTCATTGGAACAATGAACATAGCCAATTGCTGACCGTTCAAAATTCAGCAAAATGTGGTTTTATTGTACAAATTGTTTTCAGTTTTTAGATGTTTGAGGAACTGAAGGGCTCTATGAAAGACATTGGAAACCATTAATATTCTAGATTTAACTTGTAAACAGATGTGTTCCACCAAATCAATGGTAGGCATTTTCTGAATAAAAGTAAGAAAGACAACAGGAAGTATCTGATTAATATATCCAAATATTATAATTTTTGCGAATTGTATCCCACGATTAATAATGACTTAAGTCTTATTCAAAGCTATAAAAAAAAGGTTATGTAATTCCATTTTCTTCATTCTACGCGTTGTTCTCTATTGTTCCAATTTACCACTTCCGTTGCAAACATGACCCGATTGGAGCAAAGCAAGAACTTCCAAGTATTGTGGCGGTGCAGTAAGAAAAACATTCAACTGCTCCACCGCTGTAGAAGTTTCTCGAATGCGAGCACACTACACGAGCACGGGAGTTTTTGTGCGTTTTATTTCGCGACTGGATTGTTTAACGGCGGAAAGTATTCCGAAGATTTGTCCACCGCTTTATTAAAAGACAAAAGATTACGTTTTATTCAGAGCACACCACCCGCATACATTTACTTCCAATTGTTCGTATTCGACCCCCTTCCTTAACAAACACGACCCCACCGCCCGGGACGCGAAAGAAGAAGGGGCGAGGTATCGGGGCGCAGAGCCGCGCTTCTTCTGCGCACTTGTTTCCGGTGCGGGCGGGGCGCGGGGAGGGACGGGGGAGACAGGGAGGCGCGAAGCGGGGCAGAGAGGGACGGGGAGGAGTGAGGCCAGCCGCGTGGCGCGGGGATGGGCGGGGTGGCATGGGAAGAGAGGGGGAAACGGGGTGGGGCGGGGAGGGACGGGGGAACAGGGAGGCGCGGGGCAGAGAGGGACGGGGAGGAATGTGGCGGGGAGGAGCAAAGTGGGCTAGGCGGGGTGGCATGGGAAGATAGGGGAAAACAGGGTGGCGCGGGGTGGGGCGGGGAGAGACGGGAAGAGGGGAAACAGGGCGGTGCAGCGCTGGGTGGGGCGTGAAGGGCTGGGAAGAACAGGGAGACGCGGAGCGGGACAGTGCGGGGCGGGGAAGAACGTGGCGGGAAGGAGCGAGTCGGGCGGCGTGGGGCTGGGCGGGGTGGCATAAGAAGAGACAGGGTAGCAGGGCGGGGCGGGGAGAGACGGGAAGAACAGGACGGCGCGGAGCGGGGCGTGTCAATGAGGGACGGGCAGGAGCGAACCGGGCGGCGCGGGAAGAGACGGGGGAACAGGGCGACGCGTTGCGGGGCAGGGAGGGACGGGTAGGAATAGGGTGGCGCGGAGCGGGGCGTGGAAGAGAGGGTGGGGGAGGGGCGTGGAGAGCGGAGCGGGGAGGGTCGGCCAAAACAGAGCGTGGCGGGACAAGGCGGCGCGGGCAGCACGGATCTACGCGGGCCGGCAAGGGGGCAACAGGGCGGGTAAGAGCGGGACGTGGCAGGGATGGACGGGGAAGAGGGAGCGGCGCAGGAAGGGCCGGGGAGGAACAGCGGCACGAGGAGGAACGGTGCGGGGAGGGGTGGCACTGGGAGAGTTGGGGGAACGAGGTGGCGCGAAGCGGGTTGTGTTAGGGAGGGACTGTAAGGAGCGGGGCGGGAGGCGCGGGGATAGACGGATGGGTGGCGCGGGGAGAGACGGGGAGGGTGGCGCGGGGAGAGACGGGGCGAGGCAGGGAGGGACGGTGAGGAGTGGTGCGGTGGCACGGGGAGACAGGGAGGGTGGCGCGGGAGACGGGGCGAGGGGCAGGGGAGGGACGGTGAGGGAGCGGGGGGTGAAAGAGAGAGACGGTGAGTGGCGCGGGGAGAGATGGGCGGGTGGCGCGGGGAGAGCCGGGGCGTGGCAGGGAGGAACGGTGAGGAGCGGAGCGGCGCGGGGAGGATCGTAGCGGGGCGTTTGTCGCGGGGAGATCCGGGGCTCGGCGGCGCGGGGCAGCGCGGAGCGCGCTGTTCGGCGCGTGGAGGGGCGTGGCGAAGCGGGGCGCGTTTCCTCCGTCTGGCTAACGCTCCGCGACGTGGTTTTTCCCGCGCGTCGCCCGCGCAATCGCGCGTCGAGGGGGTGGGGGCGTAATATACGCGCGGCGCGGTGCGGCCGGCCAGGTTTTGCGCCGTGAACAATGGCGCGCCGAGTCGCCTCGTATTTCTCGGGCGTTCGGCCTCGTTTAGCCGCCCGATTCCCCGCGCCTCCCGCCTCGCCAACTTCTTCGGCGGAGGTGGTGAGGCGGGGAGTTGGGAGATAGAGCGTGATTGTCTTAAAGAAGCGACGCGAGTAATGCGCGAGGAAAGGAAAACGGAGAGGGTGTCAAAGGCGGTACTCGGCGGAACGGGCACTCAGGACATGAATAATCCGGACAGTCTGTGTGTGTGTGTGTGTGTGTGTGTGTGTGTGTGTGTGTGTGATTATTTTGACTCATTTTACTGACTGTTAAGGTTGTAAGTAATGTTTCTAGGTTGAGTCACAGTAGGGGTTGAGGGAGAAGAAAGAATTGTTCGTATGAAGTTTTCCGTACAGTGTGTTGCACGATGTTTGGCGTGGTGTGAGTGTAAAGACAGTTTCATACATTCAGCATTCGCCGAGCAGCGAGCTAGCGCTCGCCCAATCCCGAGCAGCCGACGTGTTCGGCGAATGTTCGCTCCCTTTGATGTGTCCTTAAGACCGACACGCGGTGGATAGGGCGAACTCCGAATGTTCGTCTCTCGGCAAATACCAAGCAACTCATCCACACTACTCGGGATTCGGCGAGCGGTTGCTCGGTGTTCGGCGAATAACGAATGTGTGGAGCCGCCTTTATGCAAGGAGAATGGGATTACCTCCCACCGCGATTACTCAACTTCTGTCGAGTACCTTCAACTTAATATCCCGGAAACTTTTTTTTTATTAAAGGCATCAACAACTGAGGTCATTAGGGACTACTTTAAATACAACTTTACAATATTAATACATCCACTTAACAGTATATTACACTAAATATGTACAAATATGTGGAGACAGACATTATATGTATTTTCAATGTTACAATATTAGTTTCCAGTATCTATGCTAATATACTTGTTACAATTAGATTTCTTAAAGAAAATGGCTTTCTTTACAGAATTTTAATATTTTATTTTGGAATTCGTTGGATGATGACATCAATTCGGAGTTTCGCTCATCTTCTAGGCATATGTGTCTGCTGTGCTGAAACATAGGGCATTGAGCCTCGCAAACCTGTTAGGACATTGTGCTGGTGTTAGCTACTGCATTGTTTTTAAAAGCTCTTCTTGTGTGAATTATTAACCAACATTCATAATCCATTCAGCGTAAATAATTAAAATACGTTTTAAATAACAAGCAAAAGAACGGTTTACGTTTACTAAGTGCGAGGAGAAAAAATGCTACATAAGTGCGCGGTGAGTGGCGTATGACGTCATAGTTGAGTGCTGGGTGGCGGGGAAGGCTCCCGACGCGCATGCGCAAACCAGCACACCGCAGCTTGCAACGATCTGCAAGAGAATGTCTCTTTTAATTTCCGGCAGCGTTTTCGACGACAGGGAAGGTAGCAAGGATAGTCATTATAATATCCGAAAAATAACATGCATTTAGGGAATTAAAATTATTTTTAAATTATAATTGGAATGTAAATTCCAAAACTACAAGGAGACAAACAGAGAAAGAGAATCTTGCTGAGAGAATTTCTTTTATACCATCCATATGATACGGTGACCCGAGAAATATGGCTAATTCGCGTATTATTCGGTTAATGAAATATCCAAAATGGGTGGGCAATGCCCGAAATAGGAAGAGCTCGAGGCTTATTTCGAACTAAAGCTGGATGGAGTCTGAAATGATTCGTTCATCGTCATTCATGTAGCTCTATCTACGTCGATTGGCTAATGTGCGAATTAATTGGATAATTTGTGAATTGGACACATTTGGGTGTTTCTTATTGGTACACTGGGCAACTCTTGGCATATTTGTAAAAAATGAAACTTATGGATACGGGGTATTTAGGAAAACGAGAGGATGTTGATGCCTCTCCCTACCGGGCAAGGGGGTAGTGACTGCGTCCTCGTGGTGATTTGTCATTGGTGATTTGTCATTGGTGATTTGTCATTGGTGATTTATCATTGGTGATTTATCATTGATTTATCATTGGTGATTGATCGATCAGTGATTGATTAGTGATTAAATGATTAGTCGCTGCTCAGATCATTAGTCCCGTAACTGTAGTGCATTTTTCATTGCGGGAGGTGTCGGTGATATTACCTCAAGATTTAAATCTAGGTTAGATCCAGGCTAGAGCCAGCGTCGACCTGTGTCTGCTTACGGGGATTTTCCCCAACCAGGCAACTCATATCAACGGGGCACCAGCCCAGCAAGGAGAATTTCTAACCTCCCGATTGGTCTCTCGATATGTGTGTCAGTGCAAGCCCAAGTAAGGGGTGAGGATAGGACAAGGAAGGGCAAGGAAAGATCGCGCGCGGGAGGTGGGCCCTCCTGGAGATGCGTTCCGATGGAAGTGGGTGTGCGGGCCGTGCTGTTTCGCCAAGGAGTAACTTCGCTTCATCTCCCAACAGCGCTCCGCTACTCCACATCGGACATTTTATCCTTACCGCCGGAAATCGCCAATGAAAATCGATTTTCCGGTTCCCTTTGTTCTTCGTGCTTCTTGTTTCTGTTTTAAGCTATTGCTCCGATGTGGCAGGCGTCGTGTCAGTGCCTTAGGAAACCCCATTAGGACCCAACAGCTAGTGGCAGTGGCAGTGCTTGTGATGGCGGTGACGTTTGCTGGGCGGAGCTCGTTTTAATTCCGCCGAGGCTTAATTGTACGGCGGAGTACCGCTTGTAGTTAGCGCTTGTCAAAACAAAGTGACGCTGCAATTAGATTTCTGCGAAAGGCGAAAGCGGCTTCGGCTGAGACGCCGCGATCGAGTGAAAGCAATGACGGTATTAATGGCAAAGCCCATAGTAATTGCAACCAAGAATACGTCACCGGGCTCCATATTGCCTGTCACAAAATGTGAGAGAATGTGTGGGCAGAGCAGGTTCACGGCGGGTTCCTTTGTGGTTCCGTGTGTCATTTGTTCGTCGGACGTTATCCCTGTTGTCAGTTGAAGTTGCGAAGTGGCACAGGCTATGGGAGTAGGCCCATCAAAAGGCGATTGTGCTCGCAGAGGTGGACGTGATTGACATACGCTGTCAGAAATTTCCTCATTACTTAAATGTAAATTACATTATTTAGTGATTAATTATCATGAACGCAAATTAAATTTAATGTACACATTACATTAGGACGCAAGAGTCAAAGTTTGTGGTTATGTCTAGAAGGAAGGAAGGAAGGAATGATCTTGATGAACTGATGATAATGAAAATACGATATGAATGATGAGATAATGAATATACGATATGAATGATAGGGGAAACGGGAGAACCTCTACATTAAATCTATACTGATTTTAACTTGTGCATTAACACGATTTTAACTTGTGCATTAAATTTAAGGTACAAGTATATCAAGCTCTTTTATTGTACAAGGATACATTAAGTTTCATGTACAATACATTAATCTACACTAAACTTAGTGACATTTCTGTTAGTATTAGAGGTAATGACCTCAATCTTCTGATCGCTGTCGTGTCTGTTCTCTCGTTTGAGTATGTCTGCCACGAATCTCCCTGCCGTATCCCCCTGCCTTCGGCCTTGTCCCTCCTTTGCCTTGCCCGTTCGCCTCCGCCAGGATACGCTTCCGCCCCTGTGACTCTTTCCAAGGGTCGTAATCGATTTGCTCCCATCCACACCCCGACCGGGCGAATGTCCGCCTCCGTCTTCCCGATGGACGGCCTTTGTTTTTTTTTCCTCTTCTTCCCTTCCCCTTTTTTGGAAGCGAATCCCACGGTGGTCTTGTGCCGAGTGGCCATTGTAACAGACGCTATCTACTATTAACCTAAGAGAACAATGTATATGTCTGCTTCATGAAATGTAGCCTGAGTGGTTTTATTTTAAGAATTTTACTGATCTGATGCAAAATTATGATTCAGTTGTCTGCAATTAGTCCTTTCGTGTTATGCTTTTCTTCATTTCCTGGACATTTGAAGAATTGAAAAGAAATCTGACGAATAATTAAAAAGAGAATATAGAATCAATTAGTACTGTATTTTTTATGATTTGTGAAGCTGTGTATTACGAGTTATAATCGAAAAATTGCAGTGTCCACCCCAGAATGTATGTCGACGGTATTGAAATCGAAGCCTCTATTACGAATCTCATATTTTTGAAAGTGATATAAATTTATCTGTGTGGATTGGTTGAGATACGGCATGAAATACATCACTTTAACTCTGGTTATCTATAAATATATATACATGGGTATAAAAATATGGCAGTGTGGTTGAAATAGAAGACTGAACTATTTGTACGTTTTGAAACGAACTGTTTTTTCGCAAAACAACTTAACTTTCGATATGCCTAACAATTTTAAGTAATTCAGATAATTGTATAGCATTTTATTGAATGAATATCTCAATACCCTAGTTGATGAGCGTTCATATCACGCCGTCTGAGATATTTGAATCATACCGTTTTCTTTTCCATTTCGATGTGTTCCCTTTATCGTTTTGTTATTCATTTCTTTTAGCCGAGGTACATGCCACTGTGACTCACCCTGTGCGAAGTCCTGATTTCGTACTACGTCCAGTATGAACGGGCAGCGATGAGCCTCGATTCAAGTGGCATCTTGGTGGTAATGCGAGCGCAAGCGGGAGGGGGAGGGGGCGGGCGCCCGCCGGCTGGAGCGCCATCTGTCGAACGCATCGCGCGCCCCTAATCCGCACGCGTCGCGCCCAGCTGCCGGCCGGGCCCCGCGACGCCTGCGCGACGCGCCAGCGCGGGGGCGGGGGAAGGGCATGATGACGGAGGCGGGGGACGAGGCGTTCGCCGGCGCTGGCCGACCGCCCCCGCCCCCGCCACCAGCTGCCGGCTCGCCCCCGCGATGTGTGCACGCCGCGCTGGTATGGGGACAGGAGAGGGTGGGGCGGTCATGGGACCGGGGCGGTTATGGGGGCGGAGCGGGACGACGAGGCGTTCGCCGGCGCTGGTCTTTTGGCCGACCGCCCCCCGCCCCCAGCAGCCGGCACGGCCCCTGTGATGCACGCACGCCACGATGGCACTGGGGCGGGGACAGGAGCGGACTAGGGGGCGGGCATGAGGGGAAGGGTGGGGACAGGAGCGGGCATGAGGGAAGGGCGGGACAGGAGCGGCATGAGGGGGGGGGGGGCAGGAGGGGCATGAGGGAAGGGCGGGACAGGCAGGCATGAGGGGAGGGGGGACAGGCGGCATGAGGGGAGGTGGGGACAGGAGCGGGCATGAGGGGAAGGGGCAGGGGACAGGAGCCCGGACATGAGGGGAGGGTGGGGACAGGAGGAGCCACGGGCATGAGGGGAAGGGGCGGGGCTTAAGGAGGGCGGGCATGGGGAAGGACTGAGGGACAGAAGCAGGCATGAGGGGAGGGGTGGGGACAGGAGCGAGGGCATGAGGGGGAAGGTCAAGGGGGACAGGAGCAGGCATGAGGGGAAGGGCAGGGACATGAGGGGAAGGGTGGGGACATGAGGGAGAGGGCAGGACAGGCAGACATGAGGGAGGTGGGGACAGGAGCGGGCATGAGAGGAAGGTCGGAGACAGGAGCGGGCATGAGGGGAGGGTGGGGACAGGAGCGGGCATGAGGGGAAGGGCGGGGACATGAGGGGAAGGGCGGGGACATGAGGGGAAGGGCGGGGACATGAGGGGAAGGGCGGGGACAGGAGCGGGCATGAGGGGAGGGTGGGGACAGGAGCGGGCATGAGAGGAAGGTCGGGGACAGGAGCGGGCATGAGGGGAGGGTGGGGACAGGAGCGGGCATGAGGGGAAGGGCGGGGACATGAAGGGAAGGGCGGGGACAGGAGCGGGCATGAGGGGAAGGGCGGGGACAGGAGCGGGCATTCGGGCGGGGCAGTGGCGGGTGGGCACGGGAGGAGGTGGCGTTCACCGGTACTGGTCTTTCCACCGACAGCCCCCCGCGCCTACCGCCTCCTGTGGTGGTTTCAACGCCGCTCTCTCTCTGGGACACGGACGTCTGCAAAATGCTGGCACGGTGTTTTCCGCGCACGTTTTCTTGAGCCTTCGTTTTACTAGATGGGAAAGAAGTGTGGATGTTTTTTTTCTAAATTTATTTATTTATGGTCGCTGTTCAACAACTGGGTCGTAAGTGACCATCAATTTAGTTTCCACAAGTTTTACAATTATTTCATTACACAATAATATACAGTTCATACACACATGAAATTGTAATAAAGTGTCAATTTTTTGGTTTTTTTCATCATTGGGATGGATACACGCATTTATTTATTTACAATACAATGCCTTTGTGGGGATGTTTGTTCCTTTTATTTTGTGACGTAAATCAACAACCTTAGAATTACCATAAATTCATTAAATTATTTCCATAATTAGTTTTTTTAATAGATACTCGGGAAGTTGTGTGTTCAAAGATATCATGTATCTTTCCCCATAACTTCCACCGCGTGACGGAAGCAGAGCTTTTGTTTTCTTATAGAATGGTCGTTTCTTCAGGCACATAAAAATCCACGTGGTTACATGTAGGTTCTGTTCTCACCCAGTCTTCTCCTTACAAGTGTGTTGTTTTATTTCATTTCATGCGCGACTGAACGTAGCTCGGACCGACCATCGCTACCTGGTCGCGCCTGCCATTCCGACTGCGCCGCCTCGTCAAGAGCGTAAGACGGGAGGCCGCGCGTTGGCTACGCTCGTGCAGGCGGCGCGACGCGAAACGACCACGCTCGCTTTTGCTCTGCGCCGCCGCGTTGTTTACGGGTCTCGTAAGCGAACGTGGGAGCCTCACGTGACGGGGACAATGCAAGCGGAGAAGACTCCAGTTCGCGAGATTCATACGTTGGGTCTTGATATCACTGGCGTAGAGTATGTCATTTAGGTTTTGGGTTGTTTTGGTTTCGTTTATTTCTGCAGACCAGTAACTTTCCATGACGGGGAATGGTATAAATGTCAAATAAAAAACGAGGGAAAATTTAAACAGCACATAAAATATTACATTAATAAATTGAATTAATTCTTTTAAAAATACAAATAAATATATCTCACAGGTTGCTCATGTAATTAAAATTGTTCGTTTGAAAACTAAGGAAGTAAATATGTTTAGTTTACTGACTACTATCTAACTTAATAGTAAATGCATAACGTGAGATATCGCTTACAAGTCACAGCAAATACAGTGTGTTTGGTCACAAGTGCAATGATAATTAACTTTCAGAAGTATTTTCTTCCTACCTTTGCAGATTAACATGTCATCTATTTATGGTTTACTTCGAAGGCATCGAAACTTAGTAAAAATAGAACTAGAGGAACGTCGTGTCAAATGTATATTCGGCGCGTGTAGAAATGAAATTTGAATGATGAATGATGAAAATGAAAAATAATCCTTTTGCTTGAAGTGGTAGTAGAGCTTAGGGTGAGTTTCTGTTTTGTTATCAATATAGAAAATTCAAATCTGTTCGTTCGTTTATCGTTTCAAATAAGTTTTCTATAATTCGGAAACGAAAATTTCTAGTTTTTGAAATGTTAATTTCTCGCTTTTTTAAAATTATTATTATTATTATTATTATTATTATTATTATTATTATTATTATTATTATTATTATTATTATTATTATCATTAATAATATTTATTATTGCTATTATTTTTCATCTTTCAACTATTAATAGTTAAATTGTTGGGAAGGGATTCTGAAACTCAAGAAAGCGTGCACAGATGATTATCGCCTCCACACATCACATACAGTTTTTGACTGTTTTTGACTAAATAAATAAAAAACATGTGAGAAATCTTCCAATTTATTTCTTATATAATACCACAATTGTATCCTCTGTTTCAAAAATTTAATTTAATGATCTAATTTTTTTTGTATTTGATTTAACTACATGGAAGAAATATGTACTATGTGGCTATTTAACTAATATCTGCTTGAAAATGTTGTTCATCAAACGCACTTACAGAAACGTTTTAGAGACTCGTCCAGAGTTTGGAGCCATAAAGACCTCCGTTTCTGGTGATAAAATCACATCCGCTTGTAGGTTTGCTATTCCGGCACATTCTGCTCCCAGAGCTCCGGAGACAGTCGCCGGGGCTTTTTCGAGTGCGAAATAAAATTGTGTCGCGTTCACACGGCTTGCTCCAAGTGTGCATGTAATTCGCGTATCTTCGTGTATGCATTTTAATGTCCGTTATTTTTGGACCCGGAGCTCTTTTTTCTTTTTGCGGGAAGCGACGCCGCCGCTGGTCCCATTTTCATTCATGCTCGGAATCACCGCCCCCGTCCCTTTACCCGCGAATACATATTTAATGCCGCATGCATATTCATCTCGGCGTCCGTGGAAGGACATGTGACGTACGACAGTGCGTTTTTAATTTCACGTTCGCTGTAAGACTCGGATCCGTTTTTAAAGAGTCGCATAGCTGCTGCGTGCCAGGGAGAAGGAACGACCTTTGACCTGTGATAGCCGCCACTTTCGTGTTCCACGTGGTGAACATCTTCCATTAAATCGTGAACCAGCACATCCATTAATGTTCAGAACCTGATTTGCAGGTGTTTACATCTTAATAAGTTCGGTGGTCTTGTGAGAGAGCGGGGGGTGGGTAGAAATCTCTCTCGGAAAATTTATCGATTCTCTTCTTTTCGCGCAGAAGAACCATGGCCGTTTCAAAGATTTACAGTGGGGCGGCCATAAATTTGCAACATAGTATCGGGTTTCCTAAGTACACTCATAAGAAAGCGGTGTTTGATGCAAAGTAACTTTCTCCGTAGCTGTTGCGATGCAGCATACTTAAGGATTTTTTTCAAAACTTTCGTAAGTGTAGGATGTTTCAGATTATTTACTATTAGGCGAATACCTATTTGGGACTTAATGGTCACTATGTTGCGGAAGAATTACAACAATACCGGGCAATGTATCACCCCTAAGGAACTGTTCCAAGAATTGATCGCCTCGGAAGCTTAATGGTAAAAGTAACTAACTGGGCGTAAAACATAGACTCGTGTCCGATTCCTGGCTGTGGTGTCTGTACTTTGAACAATTTAAATTAGTAAGTGTATTACATTACGTCGTGTACAACTAACCGTCTCTCAGAAAGTTCTTACAAAACAATTTGCTACACTGTGATTCAATTTGAGTCAGAAATAACTACTTTAGCATTACTATTTCTTTTCGTCGAAAAAATAAATAAGATGTGCACCGAGTTTGCTGAGCATTAGTAGAGAGCATTAGAGTATTTTTTTTTACTTTCCTTTGCGTCCAAAAAAGGTTATGTAATCATTTATTGGGGAATAATACTGAAACAAAATTTCAGAAACTATCCGAAAATACGTCTGCGAGAATCGTCGTTCATAATTGTTGCCCTTAACGTGAATTTATGCAATTCGTAATTACTTTAATTAACAATAGTGAGGATTTTCAATACAGTTAAACAATTAACCACTTTTAGGACGGACACCAAAGCCGATGTTGTTGTATTCTTAATTCCAGGTTGTAGTTATGACGGTTCAAAATGGATTTTTTTCGACCTTTCTTTTACTTTTGGAATTGCGTGTGTCTCCTCCCTAAATCGCGTTCCTGACGGAGCAGTCTTCGTGGCAAGTTAAGAACTGTGCTGAGGGAAAGCTCTTCTTGAAAATGCGAGAAAAGAGAATCCCTTGCTGGGAGACTTAAGGCGTCCTTTCTCCCAAAGACAGTAATTTCGCGACAGGCAATTCCGCCGCTCTGGTGCTTCATTCTTTGGCGCGGCGTGCGTCTTCCGTCTTCATTGCCTCTTCAGCCCCGGGCCCTGGACGGCGTCCTAAACCCGCCGTCCTTGCAGCTCTCTCGCCCTGACTCCTCGTCGGCGGCCCACAGCCGCAGATCCGACAACCCGTGCCTTCGCCAAGGAGAGGACTGGCAGCCGACTGGCCCGGGGCTCCATTGTCCCGCATTGCCACTTCCGTTCTCGCCGTGATGTTGACTATATCGTTCACCTACTCAACTGGAAGCAACAGATAGAGGTAAAAACTCAGCAAGCCAAAACTAAACTAACTCAACTACGACCCTTACTCCGAATTCAGTCGCTGTCTGGAGGAGAATTCTAGCGGCCGGCTGCTCTGATCGGTAGTTTTCTGTGGTTTCTCCGATCAACACCAGGCGAATTGTGGAGCAGTACTCTGCAAAACGGGCCACGGACCGCGCGCGATCTGTCCTTCCTCTTCCTTGTCCTATCCTCTCCCCTTACACACACACACACACACACACACACACACACACACTTACACTAACATGCACTACACTACCACATACTCCGGGAGACCGGTCGGGAGCTTAGAGCTTGTCTCGGCTGGGGCGGTGCCCCGCTGGTGGGAGAGTACTGGTTAGGGGGAAACCCCACTAGCCGACGGTAGGTCGGCGCCGGATCTCGCCATCCAGCGGGGGAAGATCACCGCCATCTTCCGAGAAAAAACATGCACTGCACTAACGGGACTAATGACCGAAGCAGTTGACGCGCCCGGAAACACGAAAAATCAATCAATCAATCACGACCCTTACTGAATCAACACAGTCACCTCTCCACATCTAATGCGCTATTACTCTACAAATCAATAACCGGCCGATTCTACTTTATGCTTGCCCCATCTGGACCAATGCTGCCAATACAAACCTAAACAAAATGCAAGTGATCCAAAATAAAAAGATTAATCACAAAAGCACCTTGGTTCATCAGTAACAACCAACTGCATAATGATTTGAATATAAATACTAAAAAAAATCAAATAGCCTATCTCGCACACAATTTCTATACAAACCTTCTCCAAATACAAGCATCATCCTTCTATAAACTTGACAAAAACCTCAATTATCCAACAAGAATTAATAACAGATATCCACTTCACTCATTCTATTAAATGTTCGCGAACCTGGAATAATACTTATCTGAGGTGCTTCCTGCTTCCTCTCCCGTTATATTTTTTTAAATAATAGTAATGTGTATAATTTTAAGAGATTTTAAGTTAGAGTTAGATTAAAGATAGATTAAGACCATCAAACATTTGCACAGTTAATATTTAAACTGGACAATGTAATGTCAAACAATATTACAAAAATCAAAAAAATCGTTCACTTGGCTTCTCCGTCTATAATCGACCTGTCTTGAAATATAAATTCGAATCGGTGCTAATACATTTGTTTTCAGTGTTCAGGTGAAAACGATTCGCAAGTCAATAAATAAGATAGGAACGGTATTTCCAGATAAGGTATAAATCCACGACTGAAATATTTAGTAAGATTTGATGTTCAGGTGTCAATCCCTTTTCGCAGAGCTGCTGTGTTTATGCTGTGTTTCTCTTATTTGAACTTTGTAGTTCTTTGAATCTAAACCTACCACTCAAGTGTTCCTTCGTTATTTTTACATTCTCGTGTACTGCAATATACAGAAGGTATTGTGATGGGAGAGGGACGATGATTTTTTGACAGAAAAAACTCTTCATTGCCGGGTCCTAGTAACAATAAAGTGGATAAATCTCGTTCCTGCAATCTTGTGTTTTGTATGGTAGGAAGTCCGTATTTACAAACCACGGCTTTAAGTCTCTCAACCCAACACGCCCTTTTGTTATATTTTGAAGTAGAAGTTGCTCTAAAATTTCTCACGATAGTGAGCAAACCTCACGACGATTGTGATTGCTGTGTGTTACAGAATTTTGCACATTTATTACCATAGTTCCTTACTATTACAGTTTTCAATGCTCATTGTTCACAAATTTGGAATAAATCCAACGTGATAGCATTATCACCGGAAAAATTTAATAACATGCAACTGTCATTTTCGAAGGAATAAGTCGAGTTGACTGTTATGCAAGGTACCAAGTGGAGCCTCTTTGCTGCACAACCTCAAGTAGTCTGTATTCATAGATATCTCGTGTTCTAGGGATGCAGCAGGTACGGCCCAAAGTGTACCGCAAAGAAAACTCGTACCGTGCACAGCGCGTTTAAGCTACGAGACTCGCGTGCAGCCCGCGGCCTTTGTGCGACTGTGGGATCCCAGCAGTCCCCTGCGCAAACTAATCCCGGACGCAAGAACTGCCACGCCCCCTACCAGCCTTCAACTCGGCGCCCCACCCCTCCTCCGCCATTGTCCGGCGGGGTAGCAGCGCCCCGCCGGGAGGATAAAGAACTGCCCGAGAATCGCGGAAATATGTAGCGGAAAAAATGCCCCCCCGCGTGTCCCGGGGAGGGCTTATGGGAGTGTTTGTTATACGCAGCGCTTTAAACGGCGCTAATGCGGGCTTCTTACCCTGGCGCCGCGCAGGGGAAGGTTTTGTCTTGGACTGTGTGGGCGCAGCTCGGACTCCGTACCCCGGGGCGCGGCGCCGATGGCAGTTGTTTATGGCCCTCGCCCCGCCACGCGCTCCTTTGACGAGCGCGCGCGCTCTCCCTCTCTCCGACGAAGAACACAAAAACTACTCATTCGGTTGTAATAGTAAGGAGTGGTTAATTTTTTTACATCAGTTCGATTCTCTCAAAGACGAAACATAATATATGCACAATTTGTACTTATGAAAGTGCTTAAATATTAGGGACATTGCCACGTCTGGAAATGATGCATATGCAAATTCCTATTAAGTATGTGCCCTGTCAAAACGTGATTATTTTCGACCTATCTACATGTCCTAGAAATTTGTAATATTTATTCTGACACACTCTGTATACATTCTGCTGAGGTTGGGTCTATGGGCGGAGATGCAGTCTTGTTCTCTTAAAATGATGCAGTCGGAGGTATATCCATATGATACTTCTTTCTTTTTGTTTGTTCTTTTTTTCTTTCTTCAACTTCGCTCAGGGGTCAAATGTACTATGCAGCTCACGGACTGCTTGCATTTTGCGGCAAGCTACTTTTCTTGGAACGGAGAAACGCATGCAATAGCGACAGAACCAAGTTATTTTTCAAGTTATTCAAATCAAGTATTTCAAGTTATTTTTAGCGTTGGAGCAAGAACATGCAACATCGTTTATTCTGATGCTGACCAATGAAAAAATGACGAGAATGCTCGTCGTGCATTCATTTAAAGAATTTTTTTAGACATCGTTGAGTGACGAGTGTAATGACAACATTATCTGTAAACGGCTGTGGAAGAAAACGGGCACGGAATATTCGTTTTCTTATTGCAGCGTGGAAAACAGAATGTGTCCTAATTTTGTACATAAGCCAAGTGTCAGTGACATGCAACTGAAAAGTGAACTGCCTTTTAACGTTGTGGTTCATCCGATCTGTTTTTTTCAGCTAACTACTAAATAAGTTCGTGTATGTGGCTAGGCCCCTTTTCTTTAAAATTCTGCTTTGGAAATGTTAATTAGGAGGATGTGGGGTGGTGCAGAATGAGTAGCTACGTATCTGCTAGAAGTAGGGCTGGAGAACGGAAGCACGTGAAGAAGTGAGGGTGATAGTAGGTGGAGTGGGGCGGGGTGGAGTGGGGCGGGGTGGAGTGGGGCGGGGTGGAGTGGGGCGGGGTGGAGTGGGGCGGGGTGGAGTGGGGCGGGGTGGAGTGGGGCGGGGTGGACCGGAGCGGGGCGGAGCGGGGCCGGGCGGAGCGGGGTAGAATGGGGCGGGGCGGAGTGGGGTGGAGCGAGGCGGAAAGGAATGGAGGCGGGGCGTGAGGGCCGTCCGAGAGGAGAGCCGTCGTTCTCTGCTAATTAAACGCGCCGACTTCGCGACAGAGCGCCGCCTTCGCAGTGGAGGCTCCGGAGGCGGTGCACGCTGCTTCCAGAGAGCCTACGCTGGGGCTGGGGCGAATTGTAAAACGCTCGTTGCATCTCCAATATTTCGAATTTTTAATAATATTACCCACGATGTGAATAGAAAATGTATTAAGACTGAGAGAAAGCTATTGTGTGTTATTTTGCTATCTCCCTCTCCTCTCGCTCTCTCTCCTCCTCGCTCTTCCTCCTTCCCTCTTTCTCCTTCCTCTCTCTCTCTCTCTGTCTCTCGCCTCCCTCTCCCCTTTCTTCCTTCTGTCCGTCCTCTTCCCTCTCTAAAAATGTTACACATGTAAACGCCTAAGTAGAGAAGGGAATATGTCTCAACCAGATGGAAGTTTGTCTTTGCTGCGCGGTCATTCTTGTAGGCTTGGCTTCCTCTCGAATCTCTGGCCGCGACCACCCTCTATCACATCTTTTTGTGGGCTGTGGCGTCTGTGCTATGTCGAACGAACTATTGTCATTGATGCTGCATCTCTATTCAGGGTGGCCTGTGTACAGTCATTCGGTACTTTTGATTAATGTACGCACCCTCTGCTCCTGTGTCAGTTTCTCTCTCTCTCTCTCTCTCTCTCTCTGAAATAAATTTACTGGATGCACTTACCAACACACCTCTCGTGAAAGATTTTGCACTGCTCATTGTTATGGTTCGCTTTCGTTAGCGTCTTGATTTTACGCTTCGTGTCTATATCAATATCCTTCTCAGAGTAGCAATATAAAATATCCACAGCTTCAACCTTCTAATGCCAAATTATAATATGTTTGTAGATTGCAACTATAAGAAAAAATTAGTTTCAAGTATTTTGAATTGTTTAAAAGAATTATTGTGCTAGGTTGGAAGTTTATGATGCCGCACGAAACCTTAGAGTAGAGTTTACGGCGTAAAGTCGGCGAGTGCAAATGTTCTCAAGCGAGGCCTGATTGGTGTAGGAAGTGGATGGGCTTCCGATTCTAGGAAGGAGCTTTGTAAATATGCCGCGAGGACAGAGGAGGAAGATGTTGGGTTCAGATGTGACTCGCGAGAGACGGTCGCTGGAGTACTTCGTTTTCATAGGAAGAAGTGGGGGTGAAGGCGATGCGACAGTGTTCTCTTGAGAATTCGTAAAGACAAAGATGTCGATGTACTAGTGGCGGTTGGATGAATTGACATTTCAAAGGGAGCGAACGTCAGGAGAAGGGTCGCCCAATGACACGTGACGAGTGAAGAAAGGTGTACATTTACGCGTACCGAGACAAAGACTAATTGAAAATTGAAGTGCCTTGATCAGATTTCGAGGATAATTAAAAGAGGAAACTTAAGACGATCGACTAGCCTGTAGTTGCGATATAAAGTAAAAACTCTATCCTCTCTCTCTCTCTCACTCTCTCTCTCTCTCTCTCTCTCTCTCTCTCTCCCCTCCCCCTCTGTCCCTCGATTAATTTACATCGAATAACCTGTCCTCCTAGCTGGTACAATCTCCACGAACAAGAAATGAACGGTGCATGGGCGGAAGGCGGAATGAGGCAGAAAGGAAGGGGCTCCAGCAAAGAGCTTCTTCCACTTCCTCCACCCCACTTCCACTTCCACTTCCCCTTCCCTGGCGGCCTCTCGCAGAGACAACCCCAGTTCGCGCAGCACTTTCCACCGCGAGGCGACGGCCGCACTGGCTGAAGGTAATCGGCCGAATCCCTGACGAGGATACTGGGCTTAATGCTATCCCTCCCAATGCGATGCATTCATGCAAAATGCAAGGAGTTCTCTCCCCCCCCTCGCTCCATGGCTAGTGCTTCCTTCTCAGTCTTCGTCTCCCTTTTCTCCGGCGCCGTCTCTTTTGTGAGCGCGCCGCACGGCATAATATTATTGCGCTAAACCTCAGCTGGCGAACGCACCAGAAATTTATTTCTCCCGCCGGTGGTTTCGCTACCTCGGCGACGATGGTCTTATTTGCGAGACTTCGCTGACTTCTGTAGATATTATAATATTTCTGCGATTATTATATTCCTCCTTGCTGGTAGCGTAACTTGCTGCCTTTGGGGAGTTTTAAATGCCTTTTCGTACGTTCGAGGAAGTGTAGAGCCGTTTCCTTAATTGTGTTGAGAAAATTTATATGATTACACAGAAAGAGATTTTTTGGCAAAAGGAAATACATATTTTTTGCGGGAAGAAGTATTTCTGTGACGTGAGTAATCTCTAATCTCAGCATGCTGCGATATCTTTAAATGGAGGGAAGGTATTGCAGTATCTAACTTTTGTATTTCTTTTAATCTTTAGTTGAATTCTTGATATTTTATCATTACTATCAGTAAGTCTAAACGCCGCTGAATGTAACTCATATTTTTGCACTACAGTGGTATATAGGTTGTTCACTTTTTATAGTTCTTTTCTAAAAGAGAAGACACTGCGCTTTTATTGTGTATTTATTGTTTTCCGTGATGATGTTCACTATACTAGCCTGCACGGAAGCTTGTAGAAGTCGGTTGTTTTAGATTCAATATTTGCTGAGTGCTGCAGTGTGGGCATTTGAGAAGGGCTGTGCATTCTGATTGGTTAAGTTTCATGTACCAGACGAAGTTAGATATTGCGTTGCTTGTTATAATACGCCATTAAGCACAGATATATCTTTACTAATGTTACTTAGGGAATGTTACTCGTTTGGCGGGTTTTTACATGGCCAACCAGGACTTACTAAACTCTCGATATCTTCAAACTGGCCTAGTATTTCAAATTTTGTATTGAAAATCAGGAGAGACATAACGTGAACTTCATTAATACCGTACAATGATGTAAATGTTTTGGGTTGCGTATTTAGTAAGATTGGCAGAGTACGATGTTTAAAATGTGTTGGGGAGGCGTTTTTACTACAACCACAACTCGTATGCCATGCGTTTGTTGTACATTTCATCATAGGTTTAAATATTTTTCCTTCGTCTTGACAGTGTAACTTGCAGTTTTAGTGTCACTTGAATGGTCAGATCTTCAGTAAACTAGAAGTATTGCACATATCCAAGTTTCATATTCAAATCACGGTGTTGATTTTCATACTCCACATGAATGACGTTTGTGTAGAGTAGCGGTCGATAGATAGATAGATAGATAGATAGATAGATAGATAGATAGATAGATAGATAGCCATCGCAAGAAGGGCTAGTTAGATAATGCCTTATTTTACGTGACGAGACTCGGGCCATCAGACCCGCTCTTCCGTCTGACCACGCAAATTTCGCTACCCTCCTTTCACCAACCAGCGGAGAAAGAAGGTATTATGTTGGGTACGAAACTGGCGATTTGAGTGTAGCTCAGAGGCTTCTTTAAGGCTTGGGGATCTTTTACATGCAGTAAATCTACTACACGGGACAGACAGGTTTACTTCCCATCCGAAGGAAGGTGTACGAAGGATTTTTTCGCCCTTAAAAATCCACGGCTTCGATCGGGTTTCTACCCGCAATCTGGGGTAAGATCCAGGACGATCTTAGCGAACAGTAAATCTACTACTTGAGAGAGTCGGCTTTATTTCCCGTCCCAAGGAAGGCGTACTAAAGAATTTAAAAAATCCACGGCTTCGATCGGGTTTGAACCCGCAATCTAGGGTACAGCAGTCCGGTACGATGCAGGACGATCTTAGCGAACAGTAAATCTACTACATGAAACAGCCGGCTTTACTTCGCCGGTGACGGAGTTTTTTCGCCCTTAAAATCCACGGCTTCGATCGGGTTTCAACCCGCAATCTTGGATACAACAGTCCGATACGCTAACCGTTATTCGTTATACGACTGAATCCGCGTGGCAAGACGGAGCCGTGCGTGGCGTCCTGCGGCGTTTCGCAGGTGTTGCAGAGGCCGCGGCCACTCCTCGCGCGTTGCAGCGGCAGTAAGAAGCATCGGTGAGTTATTGCGACTTGTTAACTTTGCGGGGTCGTGACGCGCGCAGCTGGACGTCGACCGGGCGCGCGGCACGGAATGCAGCGCGCGGGTCGATGTCCACCTGCGCTGCCGCGCTCTGTCGTCTGCCGACTCGGCCGTGACGAGACGGCTGCGCGCCGCCTGCGGACGCAACCCGCGTCACTCTCCGTGCGGCGGAGACCGGCTTGTGGTAGAACTCGCTCGCGGTATTTGTTTCGTAATTTAAGGGGGCGGTAACACATCTGGTCAACACATCTCTGTCTGTCTCTCTGTCTCTCTCTCTCCCTCTCTCTCCTCTTTTTCTTTCTCGTTTTCTCTTCTTTCTTTTTCTCTTTCCCTTTTTCTCTTTCTCTCTCTTTCTGTCTTTCCTCTCTCTCCTCTCCCTCTCTCTCTTTCTGTCTTTCCTCTCTCTCCTCTCCCTCTCTCCTCTCTCCTCTCCTCTCTCTCCTCTCTCCTCTCTCCTCCTCTCTCTCCTCGCTCTCTCCTCTCTCCTCGCTCTCTCCTCTCCTCTCCTCGCTCTCTCCTCTCCTCTCCTCGCTCTCTCCTCTCCTCTCCTCGCTCTCTCCTCTCCTCGCCCTTTGCTCTACAGGAGTTAACTTAGGAACAACAGACCCCGCATTGAATCAAGATTCCCAAAACACTGATTCACACATCCGCAACTTCTAGGCATCTCTCTCTCACCCATACACCCCTCCCAAACGCATTCTTAGTTAGCTCTTTACTACTTAAAAACCAAAATTCAGATAATAAAACGGTATATACTTACGGATGGTCATATCCTAACAGCTCTGTATTATAATGTACCTTGAACTCCTTCAGATATAACTGTCGAACGAGAAGCAATATTTTTTGAAGCCTTAATAGGGATGTAAGTATCACTATCGCATTGAATAGAAAATCAATTGCCGGCCTCTTTATTTTTTTTTAAACTTTCATTGCCCTTCTGAAATCGAGTATAGTCTCTGGGTAATTAACATAGAAATATATTCCACCTTTCCCTCATATGGCCATGTCTACATTTGTACATAAAATTCTATGATATGTTGATGCATTCTACAAATCTTGTACCAATGGCTAAAACATGAAAAGCTATTAGTATAATAAATATTTCTAGTATTTTCATTTCCCCATTTAAATATAAGTCATGCAACAAGAGTCAAAACGATACTAGATTAATATCAACTTGTGCTTTGTTAATGAAAATAGTATCGTTGTTTTATAGGCAAAATCTAAAAATGATGAGTAAAAATGTGTTTTTAGCATTTCTTTACTGCGTTCCTGTACTATTGATCAAGTTCTATCACGCCATTCAAATCACTCATAATGATTCGCCAATGATTATCAAAAAATTCTGAAAAATAAGAAATGAGGATTGAATGAATCTTCAGACCGTCAATCTTTACTGGACTTTAAACACTCTTGTATGTCGCAGAAACCTGTAACTCACTGTGTGACACTTGTCTAGTTCAGTGTAAACTGGAGAATGAGTTGCTGAATTTTATATTTGACTTTGCTTGAACTTAATGTTATCGTAAGCAACACCTCCATCTCGTCGCGATTCGATGTTTAAAAATGGTGAATAGTTGCGATAAAAACTGGTGATTCTTGTCCGACGTCGCTTTTCTGAGATAATCTAATGCGTCGGACGAGCACAGTCGGTGTGGCAGTCACTGACCCATGCAGAGACAACCGCAAATTCTTTGTAGACATTCATGGTGCTTCCGTATCGTGAACAGCGTTGTTTCGCAGGTTTCCGGTTCTTGTGGATCGCGGATTCGTTTCCACGTTTCCACGCGAAGGCTGAAGCGCAGCCGTGTATCACCGTAACTCGGCGGTGACCGCAGATCTGCGCGCGCATTATTTTCATCTCGTCCGGGAAATGACAACTCTTGACGTATAGACTTGGCTAGTGAGCTCAATTATCTGTAGCGGTCGTTTCTCTCGCAACAGCAGAAGCTTTTTTGCCTTCATCACTCATCCGTATTGTCGCCTGTCGCTTTTGCGAAGTTCCCCAAGGGGCTTTCTCTTTTCCCGAGCACACAGCAGTTTTCTGCGCGGTCACTTCTTGGGGCCCCGAAGCCCCTCGTCTGAAATAAACGAGATCTTTTATTCGTAGTTAGTTCGTTATAAAGGAGACATTTTATTCGTAGTTAGTTCATATTCAACGAGAACTTTTATTCGTAGTTGTTCGTAATACGCCAGAACTTTTATTTGTAGTTCGTAATACACGAGAACTTTTATTCGTAATCAGTTCGTAAAACACGAGAACTTTCGTTCATATATAGTTCGTAATAAACAGGAACTTTTATTCGTATTTCGTTTCGTATTAGCGAGGTTCTTTACAACTGACGCCGCTTTTTGCGTCCCAGATGTCGCCACGTCCTTCGATCTCCCAAATCTTTCTCTTGAAGATCTCATTTCTCCATCGTCTTTTCTATCTCCTTTCCCATGGTTTTCTTGGTTTGCCCCGCTTCATATTTCTTTGCAGTAACGTTTTACAAATTTTCGTAGGGCATCGGGTTTTCGTCATCCTTTGGATATGACCATACCATCTCAATCTTTTTGCATCGACAACATCTATTATATTAATATCCAAAACCATTTGATTTTGTATGCCAACACTATTATTTAGTCATACATATTATGTCTCGGCGGTTTATGTTTGCTTTAAGTGAGAGTATGTAACTACTAGCTTGTTACGTTGTTATTTTTTATAGGTATGCCGTACAGTCTGATCTGTTGCCGCAGTTAAAAAATATTATAAGTTCAATATTTTGCTGTAAGAAACTAATTTGTTACCCATTTTCATTTACGGAAACAATTTTATCCTCCCCTAATGATTGTTTTCTTTGTTGCAGGTGAGTTACGTTTTCTCGTGCTGGTTTCGAGGAGCTTTAGCTGAATGGACAAACGGTGAGAGAATTCATCTTATGTATTCTGTTTTTCACTTTGTCATAATCTTCATCACCGTTATTTCTTGTTATAGTGTAAACAGAAACGGGGTATGGCCAAGAGTGAATCAGACGAATAATGAGATTGTCATTGAGACTGTAAATTGAATTTCTTGACGACCCATTGCCAAACCGTTGCACAATATATTCTTGACGACCGAAGGTGCTACGAATTAACTTAAAGATGTAGTGACAAAAAAATATAGTGCATCCCTACTCCTCGCCCAACGAGCGAAGCGAGGTCTTAAGAAAACATGCGCGAATATAGGATTTCCCGAAGAATGTGCCAAAGTGACAGCTAGTGCTGGCAACATAATTGAAGGTTCTTTGGTCCTTCTCTCCTTAAGCCCATTACGCTTTCTTCCTCCATTTTTTCGTTTGCATGTGTTTCTCCGGAGTTGGCGGTGATCTTCGCACGCTGGATGGTGAGATCCGGCGCCGACCTACCGTCGGCTAGTGGGGTTTCCCCCTAACCAGGACTCTCCCACCAGCGGGTCACCGCCCCAGCTCTAAGCTCTCGACCGGTCTCCCGGAATATGTGGTAGTGTAGTGCCTGTTAGTTAAAGTGTGTGTGTATGTGTGAGGATAGGAGAAGGAAGAGGAAGGAAAGGTGGCGCGCGGTCCATGGACCGTTTGTTAGGGTACTGCCCATTCTTGGGAAAATCCTTGTATAATAGCGAGCGTAGTGCAGCGGGGTTGGTCGAGGGCGGGCGTGCCCTTCACCGAGCGCAATTACCTGCGCGGGGGGGGGGACGGTGGCGGGCACACGCGGAGGGGGCGAGGAGCCTCTGCAGATGGCGGGCGTTGCGTCGCGTGGCGTGGCATGGCGACGGCTGCGCGCTCTCTGCGCCGGTGATTTATGTCCCTGGGCCACCGGCGCAGGCGGCGCTCGCCCTGCTCCCGAACGCGGAGCCGCGCCGCTTTGTCGGGCTGGCGACGCTCCCTGCTCCGCCCCCCCTGCCTTCGGCGCCTCGCTCCTGGCCCCTCCTCGCCCCTGCCTGTCCCCTGCCTCTGCCCTGCCTCTCGCCCTGCCTCGCTCCCTGCCTGCTCCCTGCTCCTCGCCCTCTCTTGCCTGCCCCCTGCCTCGCCCTGGCCTTGCTCTGCCTCGCCCCTGCCTCGCCTCTGCCTCGCCCCTGCCTCGCCTCCCCTGCCCGCCCTCGCCCTGCCTCGCTCCCTCGCCCCCTGCCTGCCCTGCCCGCCCCCTGCCTCGCCCCCTCGCCTCGCCCCTCCTCTGCCTCGCCCCGCCTTCCGCCTCGCCCCCCGCCTCTGCCCCCCGCCTCGCTCCCCCTCTGTCTCGCCCCCGCCTCGCCCCCCGCCTCGCCCCCTGCCTCGCTTCCCCGCCTCGCCCCTGCCACCTCGCCCCCCCCGCCACCTCGCCACGCCCCTCGCCCCGCCGCCTCGCCCCCGCCCCTGCCACGCCCTGCCTCGCCCCCTGCCTCGCCCCCCCTCCCTCGCCCCGCCTCGCCCCCTCGCCTTCGCTCCCCCCTGCCTCGGCCCTGCTCCCCTCGCCTCAAGCCCCCTCGCCCTCGCCCTGCCCTGCCTCGCCCCCGCCCTGCCCCCCCTGCCTCCTCCGCCCTCCTTCCGCCCCCTGCCTGCCCCCCTGCCCCTGCCTCTCCGCGTCCTTCCTGCCGGTGTCACATCACGGCGCACAAAGCGCAAGCCTCTCCGCACCCTCTCTCCGTCGCTAGGCATCCCCCTCCTCGTTCCTTGGCGATGTAACATCACGATGCACCCCGCCACCCCATCGCGCATCCAAGGAAACCTCCCTCCGCAGTTTGGGGGTGCGCTACCGTCGCCTCCACATCGCCTCTTTGCTCCCGTAGACACCCTCTGCGTCTGTTCCTTACCGTATGTCACATCATCACGCACGCCGCCACCCGACCTACCCGTCACACACAAGCATGAACTGATGACACTGCAGTGCCTCTGCTTTCATTAGGAGGTTCTAGATTCGAGTCCCGAAGGTGCCAGGATTTTCCACACTAGGAACCCTAACACACGAGCCACGGACCGCGATCTTTCCGTCCTCTTCCTTGTCCTCTCTTCACCTCTTACTTATACTACTCTACACTATACTACACTCTCACATACACTACACTAGCACAGTTGTCGGGAGCTTAGAGCTTGGCCGGGCTGTGGCGGTAGCCCGTAGGTGTGAAATACCTTGAGAGAGGAAACCCCGTTAACGATAGGTGGGCGCCATATCTCCAGGGGGGATTGATCACCGCCACCTCTCTCGGAAAACATGCACTACAATTATGGGTATAATGACCTTGGCAGTTAACGCGCCCGGAATCACCAATCAGTCAATCAATCCTAAGCAGGTCTCTCCCCTCCCACCTTTGTACGTTCTTTGCCATCGCCTCCATTACGCCAATCTGCGCCCATTGACACGTCGTTGTTTAGTGCCGCTTGGCCACCGATGAGGGACGCACAGATGAGACACCTTGCACCACTTTGAAAAGATGAGGAGCTCCGCTAGAAGTTCTGCGAAAGCTACCTATACAAAATCATTGCGGACCTAGTACACGCACGTGATTATAGTTTGATGCAAAATATTGAATATTGAACAACATACATACGAAAGTAACACAGCGTAAAATATGTTGTTCTATTTCCTGTTTAAAATGAAACATAGCTGAAATTAGCATCTTTGTCTCACACACTAGTTGTCCTTCGATTTTCTTTGAATTCCAAACCGTGGTTTAACACGTTGATCCTGTCCATTCCAATTTTCATTTTTTTCTATTCTTCTCTCACTCTTGATGTCTAAATTATTTCTTCGCGTATTTCCAGTGGCATATTCTCAACCATATTATATTTTTTTCATCTTTCTCCATCCTTCTGTATCATATTATTTCATACATTTCACTCTTCACACAACTACATTTTTATGTACTCCTCTTGACCGGTTTTTCGTCCATTTCTTCACGCTGCTCAGACTGTCGTTACTTCATTTTTCCTCTAATTTGACGTATAATGCTTTGGCCCCAGACAACACGCTTCTTTCGTTCCCGATTATTTCAGTCTCAGGAAAATGACCTCTTTTGTAATATAAACGTGTCTCGTTTAATTATAAAAAATTAGGGGACCCAACGGTTGTGAACGCTTCAGATTAAAATAAAGGAACATTTTACGGAATGTTTTGAATGGAATGTCCGCATTGAAGTGCTTCCTATTTTTTATTCGGGATACTCGTGTGTGTTTATTTCTGATTTCTTTCTCCTTTGGAATTAGAAACGTTTTCACAAATATTCCTGGACACACTAAAAATACCTCCAACGTTACTACATGAAAATTAACTTGACATCTTCTTCCATGAATTTTTGGAGTAAGAATACCGGAGCTTTTAAAATCGCTGTGCTGTGTGAAAGAGGACCGCGGGGGAAATGGTTTCCGTGAAATTGAAATGGAGGTTGCGTTGGCTTCCGCTGGCGGCGCGGCGAGCGCTTCGACGGGCGCGTGACGCGCGCGCGCTGCGACGTTTATGGGCGTAATTTATTAACTGGCGGCCGCGCGTTTATTCTTTACGGCGGCGCGCGGCCTCCGGCGGTTTACGCGCGAGAAGAGCGGCCCCTTGGCCCTGCGCAGCCGCGCTCCTCCCCTCCCCAACGCCTCCCCCCACTCCTCCTCCACCACCAGCACGGCGCTGCCGGCGCCTCTGCTTCCTCATCCTCTTCACACTCGTTCTCGTCTTCACACTCGTCCTCCGCCCACTCGTCGTCCTCTTCACAGTCGTCGTCCTCTTCACACTCGTCGTCCTCTTCACACTCGTCGTCCTCTTCACACTCGTCGTCCTCTTCACACTCGTCGTCCTCTTCACACTCGTCGTCCTCTTCACACTCGTCGTCCTCTTCACACTCGTCGTCCTCTTCACATTCGGCGTCCTCTTCACATTCGGCGTCCTCTTCACTCTCGTCGTCCTCTTCACACTCGTCGTCCTCTTCCCACTCGTCGTTCTCTTCCCACTCGTCGTTCTCTTCCCACTCGTCGTTCTCTTCCCACTCGTCGTTCTCTTCCCACTTGTCGTTCTCTTCCGACTCGACGTTCTCTTCCCACTCGACGTTCTCTTCCCACTCGTCGTTCTCTTCCCACTCGTCGTTCTCTTCCCACTCGTCGTTCTCTTCCCACTCGTCGTTCTCTTCCCACTCGTCGTTCTCTTCCCACTCGTCGTTCTCTTCCCACTCGTCGTTCTCTTCACACTCGTCGTTCTCTTCACACTCGTCGTTGTCTTCACACTCGTTCTCGTCTTCACACTCGTTCTCGTCTTCACACTCGTTCTCGTTTTCACACTCGTCCTCTTCACACTCGTCGTCCTCTGCCCACTCGTCCTTCTCTTCCCACTCGTCCTTCTCTTCCCACTCGTCCTCCTTTTCCCACCCCTCCTCCCCCTCCTCCTCATCCTGTTCCCACTCCTCCTCTTCCTACTCCTCCTCCCCTTCCCACTCCTCCTGCTCCTCCTCTTCTCACTCATCCTCTTTCCACTGTTCCTCTTCCCACTCCTCCTCATCGTCGTCCTCGTCTCCTTCTCATCCTCCTCTATTTCTGAAGGTTTAAGGTCATACGTTAAGACGTTATGACGTCAAGGTCCGTCACGTGACTGGTAGTGCATAACGTCGCTACCGTACGCGTGGCGCCAGTAACATGTCAAACCTCGAAGCGTTATTGTAAACTAGGGAGATCTCATGCATATTTTGCGAACAGCGAGTGAACTGCAATCCTTACGACCGGCTGATGGCTGAGGTTCTCACTTGTTTTCCGCCGCCCGAATTCAATGGGCGTCGCTTCCCTTTCGCGTCCGCGAGTTGCTCATGACGTCGGGATGTTTGTCTGCTTCAAATGGAACATCGAAGACGAACTGTTGCGCTTATAGCAAAAAGTTTTATTTAAAAAAAACTGTGAAAATTAGATATCGAAAAACAAGATAAATATTATTAAATTGGCTTAAAAAATATTATCTTCACTTCACACTAACGGGGCACCTTCAAATCGTCGTATTGTATCTTCCGGTTTACGACCTCATTTAAAAGTTGTAGTTACATTGCGTTGATATTATTCCACTATAGCCTTTTTGTAGTAGATGGTTCATCTGCGAGACAATGCTGGAGTGGATTATTCTAAAAATGTCTAATTGTGTGGTTAGAGATGCACTGCAGTAGATAATCAATACTCTTCTTTTTGTAGGGTACCCATTTGCTTCCATTACTGAACATAAATTGGACAAGGATTCAAACGGTTAATGTGCAGATATTTCTTCTTCCTTTTCCTCTGCTGCTGCTGCTGCTGCTGGAGATCAAAACCTGTTACTTGATATTGTGGAATATTTGCATAATCTGCTGGTGGCTTAGTCACCTTCTCATTATTGTTCCATTCGTCTCTTTGCATGTTTTATCATTCACCATCTCATGAAACACAATTCAATATTTGTTTGTAAGCTCGAATCTTTGCATGACGTACATAATTTCAATTTTCCATTATGAATGCCTTAATTTTCTTACATCTACAATGATCAGCCGTTATTACAAAGAGAAGTTGTTCTTAAAAAATATTTGTAAATATTTTGCTATGCTGTTATTTATGTGTCATCCAATGAAACTAATGCATTATTTCAATTCAGGACATCTCTGTAGAGCATTTACTAACGCATTGTTGAGGTACGCGGATCCTATTGCACTAGTCAATCAATAACATTACACTATTTAAATTTATGTGAAGTTGGAAAATATTGAAAAACAAAATTGTTTGATGTAGCAAAAAGTTTTAATTGCATCTTGTTTGTGGGGAAATGTGATTACTTTCTAGATCAATAATAATTGTATTTCTCACAGTCGTTCATCTCCCCCGAAAGATTAAAAAACACACACACCATAACAATATTGTATTCTCATCAGCTCATGCATCTCCAGTAAAGTAGAACATTGCAGTCATAAACTTTGCCGCTCCTCGCCTACGTCCATTGGAAAGGCATTCCCACGTCGCAGGGAGAGTGCCGATGTTGATGCAATCTATGAAGATAGAGTATCCCGATAACGAACGGATATTTAAACATCGTTCACAATGTTTAGTCGACTCTTCATGCAAACTCGAGATGAGCGTTGAGCAACATGCGATCCCGTGGCGATAGCACGAGGCCCAGGTGGGGCACCCTGGCGAGCGAAGCGGGAACCAAGGCTTCACCGCCCCTTGTTGGTCTCGTCCGTCGCCATTTACTGCTGCGTAATAAATGAATCGACTCCAACGATTCATTAAGCACGCTCCGCCAGTGACGCCGGTCGATAAGGGGGTCTTCGTGCCCCAACTTCCCGAGAGGAGAAAGTTCGGTTCGAAGCATTAAATTAGCCCTGTCGGACAGCCGTAGCAACGAAAGCGAACGCTGTGGAGGTATAAAACGTGGATGCGAGTTTGTGTTATTCCTTGGGGGGTAACCCACTTTCTAAGCACTCGTGCGCACTCTTGTGTCGTTGAAGCACACGGTAGGTGCAATCATATAATCACGGTTTTGCAATCATATAATGAGTTTCTCTATTGATATTTTGTAATGTTTAATTTGAACTGCTACTAATCCTCCCGTTACAGTTTATTTATTTATTTATTTATTTATTTTTTGAAATTTTATCTGCTATCTGTAACTAAAAAAATTGAATGTATCCATTAATTGTAATTTAATTTTCTATCTTATTTTGTATTTATTTATAATTTTGTTATACTTTTCTGTATTTGTATACTGACGATGACGGCAAAGGCGTCGAAAGCCGGCTATCTTAATAAAACTAATATGTTGACGAAGATGACCTCTTTTCTTTCTTCTCATAAGAACGTCAACAACACTACATCAGAATTCCCACAATTCACCCGGTAGGTGTACCTTTCGTTGAGAATGCATGAGGATAGCTTCGAACTCATCCTAAGAATCTATCTCGTGTCAACACGTATGGGTTTTCCTTAGCAGTTCGATGATAATGGAGAATTGAGAAGGTAGAAGTAATTCCACCCGTTGGAATTCTGTTTGTACTATAGTAGGACATTTTTAATAGTTGTTTAAGCTCCAAGGGTTCTAATGATCGCGTGGTGATAAAATACCCGAGGCCTTTTTATCGCACGAGATGCAGTTGCGTATCGAAGGCAATAACAAGCAATCGTGTATCAGTAAAAAATAAACATGTATTTCCAATTATTCATTCTTACTTTCTGTATGTGGAAATATAATTCTAAGGGTTGTTTGCCATCCCACACATGAATTTTAGTATAATAATACCTTCAGAGCTGTCCGGAATAAATTTTTAATTATTCCTTTTTTGAAACGCACTGTACATGACTATTTGAGTTATTCGACCATCCGTTTTCCGAAGCATAACCGTTTTGCAAGTTCGTTATCTATAAATAACTCGGAGTCTCTTTCGTACCTTTCCTCGATTTAGAGCCGAAATATATGGACTTGCCCTTTCAGACTGTACGTGTCGCGCACGATACACGTGTGTGTGTCTTGTTAAATGGCGGTAATGAGTCACGCTTCCTGCGGTGGGGCGATAACCGTCGACACCTCGCCCAGGTGACGGGGTGCGGGCGTGCTCTTTCGTCGTTTTCGTCACACACGCTGCCGGAGTCACACACGTCGGTCACGCGCCGAGCTCGCCCATGGCGACTCCGTATCGTGCTTCCGGAATCTTCCACGATCTTTCACGATTTTTTGAATTTATGTTTGTGGGCAATGCACTCTACTCTTCGGATCATAAACGAATGCGGCTTGGTTTCATTGGTATGTAGGCATGACCTAGTCTTCTGGGGTGAGAAGAAGTTTAGAATTATGGTTTGCGTGTTACTTATGGTAACGTGTTACCTACGGTAACCTCCGCTTTGTTTAGTTTAAAATATCAAACGTGAGTTATTTGATCTGCACGAGCTATGTGAACGTTTGTAATTGATGTTCCCGTCGAACTAAATTAAATTGGATTCGTTTGTATAAAAAAAACAAAAAAACATTATAATATCTTTATTTCCTTTCATTTCACAGCGTTTCATTATCTTCATTTTCTGAATGCTGCTTTGCTTGGTCTGTCCCATCTCCTGCATGGTCTTCGTTGCTTTATCTTCGTTTCTTGTAATATCACCGAAGTCTTCTAGGGGCATTTCTCTTTCAAAATATAAGCTGCACCTGGTTCCTCGAGACGAAGCCTTTTACTCTCTCTTCCGGTTTCGTCCTTCTCGGTTTTCTCACCCACAGCTCGAAAACCAACGATTCGATGATTGATATCGTCAAACCTGGTAGAAAATCTTGTTTGTTTTGAAGAGAAGCGAGCGTAGACCCTGAAATTAATGTAGAATTGTAGCTATATGCCCACTTCATTTTGTGTCTCTCGTAAGGTACAGGAAAATAACATATTGTCAAAAATGAAATGTATAAATACTTTTAGGACAGTATTGTAAACATTCTAAATTCGAATGTATTTTTTGCAGTTAATTAAATTCTCTACATGTAACGAATTAAATGTCCTGCATTTCGTTGATTAAAATTATTAGGCTCATGCTAACCTTTCCTCTGTCTCGCTTACGGCTCGATTGGCAGAACAAATGAGCTCATGGACCACCTGGTACTCTAAAAAAAACCTGGTCTGAGGCCCAGGTAATATTAAATTATTCACGAGTAGGATTTTCGCGTTATCAGATCCCCTTTTCCTTCCGGAAGAAGCAATTACAGCCGCAGAGAGCGTGGACAAACTTATTTAATGCTCCATAAACCACGTCATGTAGCGCGGCGGGCAAACGAGCTTCCTGTCTCGGGCTTGGCGCCGGAAGATACACGCTGGCGCAATTTCGGAGATGGCATTATCCCTTGTTCCGTCCGCGCCCCTCCTACCTGCTTTTCTGGATCGCGGCGCGGCTGGCGGCGCCCCGAAGCGCGAATTAACCCACCGCCGGGCCATATTCACACTCGTCCTAATACCCGTGTACTCGCCGTCTCGCCTGGCCTTTCGGCCGAGCCACGAACGCCTCTCGGCTTACTTTTTTTTTAACCCGCCCCCCTCCCTCCCCGAAACACTCCTCAAATTGCACGAGTATCCTTTTGTATTATGCGAAAACTATAGCGCGCCACAAGTAGACCCGGTATTAGCAGGGGGTATTACATTGATTACTGTGGTCGGAAAATAGGCACCGTACTGCACCTTATTTGGGCGAGTGTTTTTCAAGGAGCCGACTGCGCTGACCGCTTGCGGGAGACTGCTGAAGGTGGCGCTGGCTGCAATTATGACGCGGCGGAAGTGCCCGAGGGCGGCGGTCACGAGGGGTGAGGAAAATTTTGGACGAAATGGGAGTTCCCGAAAATTAACGAATTTAATTCTGCCGGACTCCTGCATGAGGGGATTTTTTTACGTAAATTTTAATGTTCTTAGCGCGCTGATTCTGCGGGTGTTGAATTCAGCGTTTGCAGTTCTGAATGATTATTATTGCAGGTATATGCAATTTAGTATTAATAACTGTGTGATCTGAATATTGCACTAATTACAGTTACTGAACCGTCATCATTTAATGTAAATGTCGCATTATGAACAACCATTGCAACTGTTAATGAATAATAATATTTGGCTTTTCTAATCATGGGCCTATTTCTTTTATATTCCTCAATATTAAATGTTTGCAAACTTATTCAATGACAAAACATTGAATTTAATGTACCTAGAATTATTGTTGTAATGAATTTAAAATAATTGATTAATGCTGATCGCAAGAGAACAAATATTCACAATGATAAATTTAGCCGCAATATATGCATTTATTGGCAAACATTTAGAAAAGGACACTAACATAATAAACTGGAAAGCGTTCTTATTGTACGTGAGAAATGTGTAACGAAATTGGTGAGACATGAATAAATTTGTTTCTTAATGATCTGCCAATTAGAGAGATCTAACCAGTCTTTCTCTGCTTGTCAGGTTTGAAGAAAACAGTGGCTTCGTCACAATTTATGGATGTAGCAGGATTTGAGAGGCAAAATTTTTCCTTTGCATTACATTTATTTAATACAATTTTACTCGTTTACTTTTTGGATTACTTTTTATAATGTGGTGGATATTCTCTTCTTACATTCCCTTCTAAACAACATACTGTTTCCGACAATAGTCTTTCATGGCACAGTGTAATTAATAAGTGAAATTTTTCATTTAACAATACTTTTCACTTTCTCATTTATTTACTAATTCACTCACTCAATTTAGTAATTCACTTTTCGCCCTATAAGTAAACCATTTCCTAATCGTTATATTGCCGGTACATCTTAATTTTTCGTGATGTTTCTCTCCCTCCGCTCCCTGATTGTTATCCGCGCCTCGTTGAATGAATGAATGAATGAATGAATGAATGCTTTATTTTACGTGGAGAGACTCAGGCCATGAGGCCTGCTCTTCCGTCTTACCACGCAAATTTCGTTACGTTCCTTTCACCTACTAGGGAAGAAAGAAGGTATTACTTGGGCGACGAAACGGGCAAATTGAATTTAGCTCAGAGGCTTCATTTAGGCTTGAAGATCTTTTACATGCAGTAAATCTACTAACATGGGACAGCCAGCTTTACATCTCCTCCGAAGGAAGGCGTACGAAGGATTGTTTCGTCCTTAAAAAACCACGGTTTCTATCGGGTTTGAAATTGGGTATAACAGCCCGAAACGCTAACCGTTATACCATCGCCGCCACTCGTTTGCCCCTTGTGCACCCCTGGGTGGGGTGGGGGGCGGAGGCTGTAATTTGGCGGGCGGTCGCGGAGCGCGCCCTCGGCGCCGGTGGCCGTTGGCGTCGTGACGGCACGGAGGCTGCGCTGCGTATCAGCGCATCGCGTAGGTAGCGCTGCGATCGCCAGCTTAATGATTCGGAAAATGATTTGCAACGCGCGCGCGATAAGCAACGCAGCAGATGCGGCAGGGACGTGGGGGGGGAGGTAGAGAAGAGCCCCGGGATGGGCATTGGGAACGCAAGGAGCTTCGGAGAAGTTGTGTGTCCGGAAAGGCGAATTCATTTTGCGCAATTCGGGGGCTTTCGGAACGCAAGGAGCTTCGGAGAAGTTGTGTGTTCGGAAAGGCGAATTCATTTTGCGCAATTCGGGGGCTTTCGGAACGCAAGGAGCTTCGGAGAAGACGTGTGTTCGGAAAGGCGAAGAATTGTCCATTTTGAGGATAGTTTTGAATGATGGATTGCTCGGAAAGAGACGTGGTAATGGTGCCAGTTGTAGAAACGTACTGGTGTGAGAACTGTGGCACAAATTTAGAATGGTACGTATGTTTCATTGATTTGCAATAGTAAGGGGAGCCTTCAGAAGACAGGAGCTATCTTATGTAATAGTTGACGTATTATTATTATTAAGATCAGTTGGAACCGCAAAGGTCACTTTACCTAATGAGAATTTTCATACAATCCAAAAAATTAACGCACGAGTCAAAGTTGTGTATTGTGTTGTGGGTAAATGTTGTGTTCGTGACAGCCTAGAATTAGAATCTGCGAAGCAGCGTGTCAGCGAAAAACGTGTTAACAATATAATAATACCGTTAATGCAACGAACCGGCGAGATCGCGCGATCGGGGCGTCGTCGAAGCAGAGCCCACTTGGATGGCGCAGGTGGCAGCGTAATCAGCGCGCCTTCCGGCCACTCGCTGTCGGTGGCGGCCAAGGCGCCGGGCGAGAAACGCTATTATTTAATATTATAATCCGGCGGGCGGGCGGGGCGGAGCTGGGCGGAGCGGAGCGGGGAGGAGCGGCGCGGGGCGGCGCGGGGCGGCGCGGGGCGGCGCGGGGCGGCGCGGGGCGGAGCGGAGCGGGGAGGAGCGGCGCGGGCCGGCGCGGGGCGGCGCAGGGCGGCGCGGGGCGGCGCGGGGCGGGGCGGGGCGGGGCGGGGCGGGGCGGCGTTCGGCTGCAAAGTGCCGCGGGAGGCCCGCCCAGCGACGCCCGGTTTGCCATCTCGCGAAGGAGATCTCGGGCAATTTACAGCCGCGCGAGGCCTTCCTAATGAATCACGGTGGGCGGTCTCGCGGGGAGTGGAGCGCGGGGGCGGGGAGGGTGCTCCCGTTCCGCGTGATATCGCTCTAGGTGCGCCCGCGCGAGAGCGCGCGGATTAGATATCGCCGGTTCGTATCTGGGCGGCGGCAGCGACCGCTCCGCGCTCTTCGCGTGCTGTCCGGCGGCGGCGGCGGTGGCGGTGGCGGTGGCGGTGGCGGCCGCGGTGGCGGCGGTTGAGTGGTGGGTCGTTAGAGCGGGGGGCGTTTAACGCACGGGCGCACCTCTTGTTGCGTTGGTAGTGGATGTTGCTGCGAGTACTGCCGGCGTTTGTAATTTCAAATAAGCCTTTTTTTCTTTATTTCATTAGCTTTCTACTTGCAGTTTTACGTTTTAAATTGAATTGTGTGGTAATTAAAGAGTGAGTGTGCGCCTCGCTATTCATAGAACGTGTTCTATATTTCTTCCGTGAGGTTTTGTTTTTTTCGTTCTCATGAGAAAAAAATATTGACTAAATTGATCCTGTAACAATCCTTGAGAGTGTGTTGGTACATTTTACCTTAGAATTGTGTTAAAGAAATTACTTTTTGCTAGAGAAGTCCTATTTTGTGGCTTATATTTCCCACTTAACCGGACGTGCTGTTTATAAATTCAAGACCACATTATTAAGCTTGGATTGTATGTCGTTTCCTTTTTGTTTTTCGCCGGAGATGACCGTAGATTTCTCGCCCAGAGCTTTATTCCTTCGAAGACAACGAGATGCAGGTCGTTCTCTCCCGTCGATGGCTTCCTGAGCATCTGCGATAACACGCAGGATAAGAGCGGTATCGCGGCCACCTCGTGACTTCCTCGGAGCGCCGGCCCGCCCCGCG